>OMKY01209271.1:0-14246 GCA_900302395.1 Bregmaceros cantori | reverse complement strand
TGAGAGTGATTATCCAAAAGTAACCCCTTCCAAACCTTGTCCCTCGTTTTCGGCTGACACATCACCCATAGCCGCACTCGGTGAGACCGAAGGGCTCGGTTGGAAGAGTGAAGGCAGCCGCCAGTGAGCGGGACCTCCCCGGCCAGAGAGCGAAGGACAGCCCGTCAAGAACCACACTCGGAACTGGGCTCTGGCCCTCCACACATCCCAAGGTATGCTACGCCATACGATTCAACACTATTGACATCATTCTTTACAATTTATTTCGTTTTGTAAAGCCCCCGTTTTTGCCCTGTTTCTCCAGCGCGCCGAGCTAAAGTTGGACTCACTCCCCTCCCTCGCTTTCCCGAACCTCGCTCTTGTGTTCCGGTGGCGCGGGCGGGAAGTTGGAAGAATTGCTGACCTTTTCGGAGCCGCGACACGGATTTCGAGCACCCAGAGGGGACTTGCTTACAAACGGCGCCACCACCCCCATCATCACCACCACCCGGCTTTCGTTTCTTTCGCTTCTCGTAATGCGACCGACCGGAGGTGTTTGAGACGACGATACGGAGAGCGAGGCGGTGGCCCAACGAGGAAGTCTGTCACTTCCCTTGGATCTTTTTCAGGTCCCGCGCAATCTACGCCCACCGTTCCCAGCATCATCATCATCACCACCACCACCTACAAGGGGGAAGAGATCCAGACCCTCGCCTAGTCACAATTCGCTCCAGCAATAAGTAATTTCGCGAAAGATATCGGGGGAACTGAGTGCATCGGCTTCATATCGCTTTCTATTTATAGAACTCATTAAGACGTTGGACCTAAACAGTCTCGAGAGGGGTCGAGACTATTCGTGGGTGGGTGGGGTCATTTATTTGTGACTGTTAATTCAAAATAACGTCTGCTCCGCTGACAGATGTCAACTGGCGCGACTGTGCCAACGTCACCGAGCTGAGACGCTTCCAATTACAACACCACCTCCCCACGATCCTCACCCACACCCATACAGACTAAAGCCCAAGCAAATCTAGGACTTGTCTCCATTCAGCTATCTTCTAGGCAAGGGGGCATTTATGAACATCCGAGCAAAATGGGTCGGATCATCTCGAAGATCTTCGGCAACAAGGAGATGAGAATACTTATGCTGGGCTTGGACGCGGCGGGAAAGACCACCATCTTGTACAAGCTCAAGCTGGGCCAGTCGGTGACTACCATCCCGACGGTGGGCTTCAATGTGGAGACGGTGACATACAAGAACGTCAAGTTCAACGTGTGGGACGTCGGCGGGCAGGACAAAATCCGGCCACTGTGGCGCCACTACTACACGGGCACGCAGGGCCTGATCTTCGTGGTGGACTGCGCGGACCGTGACCGTATCGATGAGGCGCGCCAGGAGCTGCACCGCATCATCAACGACCGCGAGATGCGCGATGCCATCATCCTCATCTTCGCCAACAAGCAGGACCTGCCCGATGCCATGAAGCCGCACGAGATCCAGGAGAAGCTCGGCCTCACAAGGATCCGCGACCGTAACTGGTACGTGCAGCCGTCCTGCGCGACATCGGGCGATGGACTCTACGAAGGCCTGACCTGGCTCACCTCAAACCATAAATCTTAACGATATGTGGCCCCTTCGAGTGGGTTGCAGCCGGACAATAGTGAAATTATAATTTTTTTTTGTTTTATTATTAATTTTTTTTAAAGCTGAAAAAGACACTTTTGCCACCTCCACTTTACTCCTCCTTTCTTCACAGCTTAAAGAACTAGTGTCTGACCATAAAATTATACAATATATAAAATTATACACGGTTTCCGATGTGTATATATCGGCTGATGAGGTTTGCTTTTTTGCCTCTCACCAATATGCAGAGCATGGTGAAAAGGTTGTGTATGTTGGCTTGGGACTAACAGAGTTCATATGTTTAATATATTACCAAAAGCGGATCTCTAAAACTCTACGCTCATAAAGTGCTGCTACAAGCGGCGATGGCGAGATATTATGTGAAAATTAGCCGCTGTGACTAAAATAAACTTTCATAATCATAACTGCGCTAAATATTACCACATACCAAGATCTGTTTCATTTCAGCTCAAAAACTATGTTATTACAGTACATTGGTTGCATATTGGCTATCAGCACTTTCCCACTTTCTAAAGCTGGGTATTTGGCCAAATGTATCGGTCGGTCACTATGAGAACATCTTCTGAAGTCAATTGGAAAATATACATTCAACAGGATTGTAAGATACACAGAAAACAGCTGGCACAGCTGTAAAAAGTTAAGAATTAAACATTTTTATTTTGTGACAATAAAGCGTATCATACATTCTGATGAAGAAAAAAACTGACTTATTTTGCTTTTTGACTCATTTGCCTTTTCATGTGCTGTCCTTGAAGGCTGTTGGTAAAGATTATTTTTTTATAGTCAATTTAGTTGTTGATTTTAATGGAACTATTTAGTCAACAACAAAAAGTGTTTTTGAAATGTAGTCAATTTTGGGTCTTAACCAAGAAATGTACAGAGATTACATTAATATTTTGATTTTGCTTTTTTTGTCATCCTTTATGTCCATTTCATATTATATACTCTATAATCAAATTTGCATGGACCAAAGGAGGTACCCTCAGCGCAAAACTGCCGTCAATAACTGATTAAATTCCTTGACGATTTAAATTGACTATTAAATTTGTTGCCATTTCATAATCAATTAGTCGACTAATTGTCGCAGCCCAACTGTACTTATCTTTACACAATAACCCACACAACGTTTTTTTTTCTTTGAAACAAACAAAACATTACTTGCAGTGACCACTTTAAGTGGTATGAATTCAGTATTTTGCGTTAACCCAAACAAAATAATTATTGTTTTGAGTTATAGAACGTGCCACAACCAACACTGCAGTTCTTCTGCTTACGACACCGCAGCTGCAATTTTAGTGGGCTGTACATTTTATTATTTTTTTTTTTTTATTTTTTTTTGCCGAGCAATCCAATCCCGATATTCTGTCTCCGAGATCTTTTTTATTTTTAATTTTTTAGGATTGCAATTTTTTGGATGAAGGGGAAAAACATCCCAAAACTTCAGTCAAAGCATATTTTCGATATTTCTTTTACATATTTTCAAAATAGTGTCCTTATTTGGAATCGAGTAGAGGGAACTCAAATTTAGGATTGAGATCAGTGATATAACGAATCTAATCACTTTTCTTCAGTCATACATTTACACCCAACTAGAAAAGATGAAGCCATTCACCGTGTTGCTTTACTAAATTAAATTCATATATCAATCGGCACAACAATGATGTACTGCGATTATCCTAGTTAACGTGAAAATCCGATTTGACAATCTTATGTTTTTGAAGAATTGTATAAAAAGAATCAGATTTTCAATTTCACATCAATTACCAGTAATCGTACAGTCTTAATGGTAACTACCAATCTTCCGACACAGTAGTTCTTCTGCCGACTACACTTGAGAGCTGCATGTAAAGTGTCGTTTGAATCTTGTTGTTGATTAATTGAACTGTTTGGACCAAAGAACGTTGAGAGCGGGGTGGGGGGGTTATTTCTGTTTTCAGTTTATTGTTGTCATTTAGGATCGTTGCTGAAGATAAATGTAATTGATTAAAACTGAGGCTTAATCAATTTACTTGCAGCCACCCTGACTGTGTGTACAATACCAATACGATCCCGGCATCTTCTAGCTACTAAATGACTAAATATTTAATATAAATATAGCAGTGACTTGCCGAGGCACACGTTGTGTCAGCTATTAGAGTTGCCACTTTGGAAAACGTTGGGTTTGAACTTTGAACACACAGTTGCATCCATTGCATTTAACATTGTTTGAAATAACCAGTTGGACGAATTACTTGCATAGACTCAATGTTTTCCATGCAACAACAAGGATTTAGAATCCTGCGAGTTTGATTGTGAACACTGAACAGTGCCCACAGCAGAAACGGATATATAACATGATACTTCCACTTAAAGGAGCCCAGCGGGATAGTGGATTGTTTTAAAGACAATGCCGGAACACTTCCTAAACCGATGAGACTGTTTGAAGATGTCAAGGTGTTGTCATTTTTTTTTCTTTGCCCCAACTCCATACTAAAGAGCTTCCATCAAGTCAGTATTGACAATTACTTTCATTTCTTAACACCTGGCTGCCATCCTCTGGTGGGCAGGGCTTACCACTGTGCAATAATGTGTGACACGTTTTAATAGTCGGCACGGTCGCAACTTTTTCAGTCGTGCTGCGTGCTGCTGAGTCTGCAGTTCTGACAGTGGATCGCACAAAGTGACAGCCGACTGCACGAGTTTCACACGGAAGCACGTGCGCCGACGTGCGCCTGCACCCATATCCTCCTGCTGCGTCACACTTTCCATCCCTCTTGTCGGATGAAACTCTTTTGCAGTTCTCTCTCATCTGCCGTTTGGGTAGGTTGGAATACAGTTTTGGTTCGGGTTCCAGCAGTTTTCAGTGCTATTACTTTTTGCTGGTAGATGACTGAAAGATGATTTCAATAATAATTAAAAAAGATGTTTTGAAATAAATGTTCATCAAAAACTGTACCATCATTTTGAATGACTAGTACAGTTTTGTTTATGGTTTGCCGGCTGTGCCAACTGATAGAATATTCAAGTGATTTCAATGTTTTGCCGAATGAACTGCACCAACAACAAAAAAAATTATCTTCCTTCTGGTCCATAGTAAATTCAATGGCTTCATGAGTGTGACTGAATGAAAACCTGTAATAGAACAACATTATCACCACTAAGGATGTCACAATTAGTTTTGTGGCAACAAAATCATTGAGATGTATGTTTAATCACATTTATTTTTCTCATACAATTTACCAATATAATCACAATTTACGATTACTAATGTGGGCAAAGGCCAACCAAGAGCCTATGTGGTAAATGTTACCAAGAATAATCTTGCTGACCTCGTCCAATTCTATTTGTCATCGGTGGTCATTGATACATTAATACAATTTAATTGTGGGGATGAGTCCTGTTTTGGGGATGAATTGTATTTTGACACAGTTCATAATTTCCAGGAGTTTAAATTTATTCCACCGTAATTCGTTATTATCAAGGGTTCTGACTATCCCCATCATAACGCTTTTAATCTCAATGTAACGCTACTCCTATAGTTGTGAGTTTTGTGACATCCTTAATCGCCACTTTGAGTTGTTGAATGTATTTTGGACATGCAGGTTAAAAGCCTTGTACCACACTATATTAGCTAGCAGCACACAAAGAATATCTAGAAGATTAACCAAATTTAAAATTGATAAATTTGAAAACAAATAATGCAACAAATTAACATAAAATTCTGAAATCCCCAACACTAACCAATTTGATATGAATTCCCATGGGTTTCAAACTCAAATTACCTCAGGGCCGCTGGGGGCAGTATCTGGGTAAATTTAGCAATTTCATTCAACTCACAAAATGATTACTTGGCTGGACATGTTATTGTAAAACACTGTATTGTGAATCTATTTGAACGGCTGCACTGCGCAAACCGAACAGGGCCATTGATGCAATATGCACCACAGAAGAGTGGGTTTCGTATAATATAAAAGATGTTGGCTAAACCAACAAAAAAAACTGGGGGTTACACAATCGTTTCAATCGACTTGCATATCATATAAAGGTGGGGGCCAGAAAATATGGTCCCGCGTAGCTGCATTTGGGCTACATGTTTGTGACTCCTATGAATTCCAGTTGTCGCTGCCCAGCAAAATTTTATTACCT
Source organism: Bregmaceros cantori (assembly GCA_900302395.1). Classification (NCBI taxonomy): domain Eukaryota; kingdom Metazoa; phylum Chordata; class Actinopteri; order Gadiformes; family Bregmacerotidae; genus Bregmaceros; species Bregmaceros cantori. Next base: position 8,497 of record OMKY01209271.1, on the reverse strand, counting down.
CTTATTACCTGTCTTATCATTGTTTAGGTAGGCAAAGTTAGGACAGACCAACCATTCTGTCATCACAATTTCCCCACTCCGGTCCCTGGACACATACCATTCAACACTATAACCGGAACAAAATATTCAAAAATTCACATCATTCTAGATGATGTACAGATGTTCATTTTGATATTGCAGCTGCAAATAAGTTATTTCAGTGATCGATTAAGAACGTTTGATCGTATGACGGACCAAACGATGCAAATCATTATTACTGATTAATTGATCAAATTAGTCTGTAACTAATTGATTAAAGTCGATCAATCGATGGTGAATAGAAGTGCAGATCTATTTGATAAGAGTGCACAATTGTCGCATAGCGTGGGTATTCTATGCTAAGCTATACCCTGGTAACGTGATTGCCGAATGTCGAGTAATGTCCGAGTACCCACAAAGGTGCTACAATTGCACACTATATCAGAATAAAGGTTTTACTCTGCACAGCATCTGGGATGCCAAGTAGAGTTGCAGTCAGCTGAATGGAGCATTCAAAGTCCTTCCTTCTAAACCTGTCGACACTCAGTCTCTCACCCCATAACTCACTCATGTTTGGTCTTCCAGTTTCCCTTGTGAACGCTTCTGTGTGTTCAGAATGACAGTTGCCTGCCTTGACTTTTTGAAGATTGTTCCTCAACTACCTGGTCGTTATTTTGACTACAGAAGTATGCAGCTGAAGAATGCTAATGAGTAGCTTTGTGCGAAAGATGTTACCAACATTTACATGGGATTTTACAATGTGCATCACTCTGAAATTGAGATTGTTCATTGATATAGGCCTATAATAAAATCCCAACATTTCATGAGTCTTATCTTGTGTACACATTATCAAAATATTGTTTAAGATATTTTCAAAATATTTCTGCCAACTGTGTCCCTGTTTGGAATCAATTAGAGCGCTTGGAATTGATCGGCCATTTCTCAATATTGCAACATTAGGGCTCATGGCCAAGGACTTGCCATGAATGTAAATGATTAAGAATTTATAATCAAACCAGCAAACAGATTTATCCTAGTTAAGGAAAGTTCTGATTCAATGCTTTCCTTTACAAAAAAAGACAAAATAACAATTTAAAAATGAATAATTGCATAGTTATAAGCACACGTGTTTTTAAAAATGCATCAATCGTGACTACAGCTGAAACCTTTTTCAATGGGGAAATGAAAGAGAAGCAAGTGGTAGGAGTCGGGTGTCTCGGTAGCGTCACCAATAGAAAAACTAGTTTGAATGCAGCCCAAGACCTGTGCTACTTGCCTTCCTTTCTGTGACTCATCGTTTCAATAAATGATGAGTTCTCTGGTTTCCACCCACTGGTTATCAGGGCCAGCGCTGCGAGTTTCAGGAGATCACTGAGTGAGAGTACATTATGTGTTTGGATTGGTGCTTTAATAGCTTCAAACTCGATCTGATTATTTATCTACAATATTTTTTTAAAAAAAATCAGATTTCCTGTGGTGTCTAGACAAGTCTTGATCTTTGTAAATTGTAAGCCTTACATTTACATTGCATGACTAAAATGTATTTCATTTAAGTCTTGAATTACATTTTCTAGTTTGAAAAGTAGAAATGGGCCTGATGCGTTGTTTTTATTGTCTGTGTGCTGAAACACCAATACGTTGGCTTGGTGTGTGCACTATAGCAACCCATACCTGCCAATATTTTGTCAGTTTTCGTCCCGCCAAGTTGACGTTGTGTGTAATTTCCAGAAGAATTGGCTCAAAAGTAGAGTTTTTGGTGTTGAAGGTCTAAAAAAAAATTTAATTTTGTGATTCCTGCAAAAGTATGATTATTAAATTAGTTACCCATTTAAATGAATCAATTAGTCAACGATTAGTTGACAATACTTTATCCTACAATACAGCCATTTGCAAATATATTTGAAAAGAAAAAAACAGGATTTCCTTATATTGTTCAGCGTGTATATTCTGTTTTGCGTGTTACCAAGCAGTGCTATGAAAAAGCTAAGTAATCAATGGTCTAACATTATTTTTAATGTTCATCGAGCAAACCACATTTAAGTGAATTGATTATTTCAATTAAAAAAAACATTTGCCTCGAGGTGAACAGTGAATTCAATTCATTTGAGTTATCTTTCTTATTATTACTTTATTTCAATAACATAACGCTTCACATTTTATGAGAAAGAACCACTGCAAGAACACGCAAAGCAGGTTATGTTTTTAGCCACGTTGGTTTGTCCCCTCGATAACTGAAAAAGTACGGATCTGGATGAAATTTTGCAGTGTTGTTGGAAATGACAAAAGAAAGTGATTACATTTTGGTGCATTTCTGTACCCTACAATCATACTTAATCACCAACTTACCGATAGATCCGGGTCCAGGGGCTGCTGGGAAATGTAGTTGGCATGTTCGCCGGTGGCATCAATAGCAATTGCGCTACTCTACGAAAACTTGCATTGATAATGGGTTGCCACACATACTGCTAGCACTAACAGTACTATGTTTTTGTATCACTACGCCGGAGGTTTGCAATCTCTGACTGCTTCTATAGTTTTACAATGAAACTGTCCAGTTTTTGTTTGCTATTGTTTAGGAAATGACTCGACCTCTATTTCTGCGGTTTAACGGTAATCGTTTAAAACTTTCATTTTGAAATATACCATGTAAGCACAACTGTTTTCAGACAATTTTTAAATGACTGTATTTCACAATGAAGGACACATTGCCATCACCATCAGTCTGTGATCACTTAAATTGCCCGTTCCATAGAACTGGACAATTAGTGGCTTGAACTGGCTCATGATTTTCAAATAGACCTCTTGAATCAATGCACTTTCCCCAATGAACTGAGGTTGCTTTCGGAAAAGATTACATTTGAAGAGCATTTTTTGGAGTCTGCCAAGATGTCTCAGAGGCTGCCTGCACCACAAGAGAAGAATGAATGGACTTGAGAAAATGAAAGAAATGTTTGGAGTTGCAACTTTCTTACCGCTAATAGTTTAATACATTGGCCTTTTGTAATTTTGGGACGCCTGAGGTTTAAAGGTGAAACAAAGCAATCACAAAATATTGGTCCAACACAAATTGTGAGTGGGATATTAATGATTGATAAACCGATCAATAATCTTGGAAAAGAACATTATCAGCACTTTTTTTAAATTGATGCCTTGTTACGAGTCCTGCCTTGCATGGTACCACACCATATTGCATAACTGCTGAAAAAAATGTTGAGCACAATGAGCAAAATGATTGAATTAATGATGGTCAAACAATACGCACTTAACTAACTTAACTTTGTTTAAACATTTGTTTATGTATAATTACACAAAGAAATATAAATCCAGATAACTAAGTGGTTTTCACAATGCACATGGAAATGTTTTTTTTCCCCCACTTCCCTCTCTGTGAGGGCAGCATTGGGTCTCCATGAAGGAATTCCACTTCCTCCCAGTGTGTATGGGAGAAAGGAATGGCGTTGTTTGCTCAGTCAGTGTTTGCTGTGTATCTGTGTGGAGTTTGACCCACCAGGACGCGTCATGTGACGCAGGCTGCTAGCTTGCTGCCACTTTCCTGGCTGCTTTCATCTGACGAAAAAAGAAGAAAAGCGTTAAACGCAACGTTGAGTCATGGGCTCGCTGTTCCTGACTCATAGACGGTTCCAGGGAAATTATGTGCTTTTCAATTTGTACAACAATCAATTAGGGATGAACAATTGTGCTAAAGAATACAATTCCAATTTTGATCACTGAAATGAGTAACAATTTCTAAGGACACATTTTGCTAAAACAAACAATTTTATATATACACACACACCAAACCAACGCATTTCACTATTTTCCTTTTTTTTTCTTTTGCAAAGTTATGGCCAAACCACCAGTCAGTTACCAATCACCACTTATTGGTCAATTGAATCGATTAACTTAAACTATCTTTAACTTTAACTTTTTTGCCGCTGCTAGGTAATATAGTGGGGTACCATGCAAGGCTGTACTTGCATCACCAAAAGCTCTTAACAAGGTGTCATTTTGTAACACTCCCGGGATGTTATGAACAGGAAGAAAGAGATTCTTCTTTGATGGTGCAGTGTTCACATATGCTTCAAATCTAATATAAATAAATAAGATAAATAGAACAAAATAAGAAGGAACAAGAAAATTGTTTGGTTAATTGATTTCCTATGTAATTATTGGCATCCCTAGTAACTTGTAATTGTAAGGGATTACTTTTGAACTGCCTTTCCCACCCTGACCGCCAGTGAGACTTGGTACTTAGTAGTATTCTGAGTATTCTTGGGTGTTATCATTTACTTGAAAACATTGAAAATTGTGTTCAATTGGCTACTGAAATGGTGCTTTGTCCAAGCCCTCTTATTGCACCCATTTCTAATCTGCTCTGGCTAATCAGAAAGACTGTGGCTTTAGCAGAGACACCTGGTGTCAGCTGTCACTCTCACCTGGGTCAGGCTGTGGGTGTTGAATAAAACACTGATGTAACATTTGATATGTTGCTCCGTCTGAACATGTACGGATTGCGGCAAAAATCAATGTTGCAATGTTATTGTTTAAATCACAATTTGTATTTCTGTAAACATAATTTTATTCAGATTTTTGAAGAAGAAAAAAAAACATCAAAATAATTTTACTCCAAAAATATGTAAATAAATAAATAAATCCTGCTTTAACCAGGATCATACAGCGCCTCACAGGAAGTTTGCTGTGTAAATCCTCTGACCTTCAACTTCCACCACTGGTTCCCTTTGTAAAGAGTGAGACTGTAAGAGGAAATGACAGAAAACATGTCTATAGAAATATAAGAAGACTGGCTATGCGGGAGACTGATGGAGCCATGAAGTCAGAGTAAAAGTGTCACTTTCTTTGTGCCGCAGTAGCTCTCTGTTAAGACGGTGCTTTACAAAGCACATACATGTCATGAGGTCACTTCCCCTCACCGACAGCTTTACCGAATGTCTTCTCCCCCTGCTTCCCTCTGGAAAGCTAAGCTTTATTGCTAGGGATAACAATTAGCTGAAATTGGTTCCGGGACATGGGGCTTAATTTGAAGGGGAGCGCGTTCCTCGCTTTCCTCTATCATGCGCTCCGGCAGCTGTAACAAACTAAAATAGTATGTTCGTATTCTAGCTTCCCCACTCCGGAGACAAATTATGCACTTCTGAGACTGTATGAAAACTGAGTATCCGTAGTTCCCAGAGAGAATGGTTGCATTGGCCTTAGGGAATTTGTCTTCAGTGGGAGCACATGCTCATTGGGTTATTAAAAAGGGTGGTGGGAAGAAGGAAGTTGCGATGTGGTATTCAACACCCAAATGTTCTTGTGCAGACACACAGTCACCATTAAATCATCTGCACAACCCATTCCATCGGATTAAGAGTGATTGCAGTCATGCAATTGGCCAGAACATGTGACCAGATCTGCGAGTAATTTGGAGTTGTGTTTATTGGGCGGATGCATTCAACTTTTTGAGCATGAACTTGTCTATAGAATTGTGAACAGATGTCTGCAATGAACTTTGGTTGAGATAAAACAAGTTGAGTAAAATCGGCAAGCAGAGTAAACAAGCGGTGTTGGCGCCACAGCGAACAGGCACCGTTTGGAAGCATTGTTCGCCAGCACGCTACCCTTCAAAGAGCACACAATGGACCTCCACTCCCAACACACACTGCACAATGACTGCTTTCCACTGGAGGGAGAGAGAGAGTGAGGGAGAGAGACACGTAGAGATAGAGAGGGGGAGAGGCAAAGAGGGGGACGAAGTGAGAGGGAGGAAGAGAGAAAGAGAAATGACTAAACTGTAGTGGAAATCTCTAAACTGTAGTGTTGGTTAATGCTGAAACATGTGACAAGGGTTAGGGTAGGTTAAGGTTGTAATTGGAATACAGTAAACAGAACAACACTGGATCACCGTCCCTGGAGAAGAATGACCCACGTTGGTGTAGGGTGGTTGTCCTAACGTGGGACAGCCAAGTTCCAGTGTCACTGGCTCATCAAACTAATAAATGTTAGTGAAAGTATGGTAAAAGCAAACTATGGAAAAGTGTCTTAATATTAAGTTAAATTATTCAACACTGCTTTTCACTGCTCCACCGTAGACAATTGACTGTCCCACATTAGGAAGCTGCAAAAAAAGTGGCCATATTAGGGCAACCACCCTATGTAGTCTATTACTTCATTCATTGGTCAAAATTACATAAAATCAATTTAATTTAATATTCAGTGATTATGTGAACCATTAAAGTAATTAAATAGCATTTTTTGTGTGAGTAAACTTTCATCCAACATTATGTGTTTAATGTGTTTAGTGCGTTGTGTTTGCATTTCTTACTCACGTTTTCATAATCTGCAACAAATCGATCACTAAAATAATTGCTCTCTGGTAACTAAAAGCTGGTTGTCTGGTCCTACTGTAGTCTAACCATCCTCTGTGACCAGCTGTGTGTGACTACAATGGATGTGGATTAGGGCTGACCTGAGGCCACCCCACCACAGGTCACAGACACAGCATCTGATAGACCTGAGGCAGGCTGTCCTTTTGTTACACTAGGGCAGACTTTTAGGTCTTTGCATTTAGACAGATTTGGTAAATGTTGCAGTCTAGAATTTTAGCGCCAAAGTATTAAAAGAAAACGCCACTGAAAATTTGTACAAATATTTAAATAAGCCACACTGGTCTAAAAGCCGCGGCCATCAACTAAACTGAATATTTCGTTTAACTGAGCAGAACAGAAATGATCAGTTTCCAACGCCATTGTTCCACCCGCGAACAACGGCGTTTGTCAAAACAATGGCGTGCTTGGTAAAACAAAACATAAGTTGTTATTGAATGCTTTATTCCTAGTCATTGAACCCATCAAACTCCTCTTCGTCAGTGTCTGAGTGGAAAAGTCAGAAAGGCTTTGTCACATATTGATTTTGTGGGGATTTGAGAATTGCTCTCCGAGGTTCACCCCTGTTCTGGGGTGAACCAGATGCTCACGTTCCCTTGTGCAAGTCCAGACCTTCGTAACCCATTGTTTCCTTAGATTCCTTCGCGCTTTTCCACGTGGTTAGGGTCCACCGACAGATGTCAAAAAAGTAAGGCTTGGGGTGCCTTTGTTTGTGAACAGCTTATCGCCATTCGTCATCCAAGTCTCATTCACAACGGAGTTGTGCTCCTGTACAAACAATACAGGAGCTATTACGTCACAGTAAAGCGACGGAGCCTGTGCGTCGTGTGCAGATACCGTTAGACGGGCGTTGCGTGCGTCATCTTGGATAGGAGAAGGGCGGCTTTCAAATATGAATTTTGGTGGGCTTTTTAAAAATTTCATACTAACACGCCGGCTTATAAGCCGCATAGTTTAAAGTGATGGAAAGAAGTTGCAGCTTATAGCCCAAAAAATACATAAGTTGGCTTCTACAATCGCCTCTGTTCGGATCCGTGGGGCTAATCTATGCTTAACAAAGTACTGCTGTACACAGAGTCAAGTCCACCTTGTCTTTGGTTAAAAAAAAGAAAAATCAACATTGTTTGCCTAACAAACTGTGTTCACCTCGATGTGTGTGCGTGTGTGAAAGCCCGAGAGAAACGTTCAGAGAGAGACAGAGAGAGTGATATGAAGACTGAGAGATAGAGAAATAGACCAACACGGAGAGAGAGGGAGAGAGGACGAGAGAGAGAGCAGTGAAGTCTCGGTTGTCAAGTGTGATAGGAGTCTAGTTTGCATTCTCCAGTGAGAGGGAGATGACATACTAGACTAGAGTAGCTGTTAAGTCACTGAGAGGAATTTACACTCCCACCAACAGTATCAGCCAGGAGAAACACTCCTTACACGACCACAAACAGAATCAACCAGGGGAAACACTCCTTACACGACCACAAACAGAATCAACCAGGGGAAACACTCCTTACACAACTACAAACAGTATCAACCAGGGCAAATGCTTCTTACACAACTACAAACAGTATCAATCAGGGGAAACACGCCTTAAACAACCTCAAACAGTATCAACCAGGAGAAACACTCCTTACACAACGACAAACAATATCAACCAGGAGAAACACTCCTTATACAACCGCAAACAGTATCAATCAGGGGAAACACCACTGACACACACCCGCCGAAACCTGTACAAATTATAGTGTATGCGTAAAAACTTTGTTAATTTCCATATTCAACAGTCCCCCTGCAATGTCATAGTTTCACATTAGATGTCTTTTTTTCTTTTGTGTTCACCTTTTTCATTACCTGTTATTTCATTACCTAGAGTTGTTTCATGCCCAAATCAAATTCCATGTGTGTGCACTGCTGCCATGTGAATGCAATATGGCCAATTAAGAATGGATCTTGCATAAATGAATGAACCGTCATATCGTCTATGCCCATACCATACCACCGCTTGGGCAGGTGCACATAACATTGTTATAATAACAGACATCATCAATCTCCAGGTTTAACAAATTACATTGTGTGTCCAATACTCCTGCCCCCCCTCGCCCCCC
>OMKY01209268.1:0-16811 GCA_900302395.1 Bregmaceros cantori | reverse complement strand
TGTGGTTTCGCTATCTTGATTCCATTTTTTAGTACTAGCCTACTCTTCCGTGCTAACTTATTGTGTTTTCACCCATTATGTGTTATTGCGGAGCTTAACAGTATTCTGTATCCAAGAGAATGAGTGGGGTCATGACACTGGGAATGCCAACACCTATTCAACATGTTTGAGCGGAGAATGGGCCAAAAATGGAAACAATGAATCGCTGCCGATTAATCGATTATCAAATTAGTTGACGATTATCATCGATTAATCGATTTAATCGGTTGCAGCTCTAGTAATGTGTAATGCAAGATTCCACGCAACTCATTTACTTTTAGGATATTAACACTAGCCGATCATAACCTAAGTGACATCGGCAAGCCACTCTTTATAGTAATATTCAAATAATATTTCAAAATATTATTCTTATACATTTTAATGTTTAATTGGCCTCTAAAAGGGTGCATGGAAGCTATGCGCTAACATACTGATATTTTCAAATCGAGCAAGAATTGGTTGCCCACGGCAACCAAGATGGCTGCCACGGGTGTTTTCAACGCATCCCCCTCAGCTATAATCTTGTGTGTTCATGTCAACATGTTTGCCGGAGAGTTTGCGGGGAGCCACATGCCTCTCCCAGGCTGTAGAAGACAAAGAGACCGGCGCGCCGCCGTCAGCACCCGTCTCGGGTCAAAACTGCTTCGGGAATCTACCTCACTAAGGGTTCCGCGGCAGGGCGCATTTGCTGAGACAGTCTGGCCGCATTCTTTCGCGGACCAATCAGAAGTGTTTAGGAGCATAACGTCGCCACAAAAAGTCGTTCGAACGGAGACTGCGTGAGTGACTTTTCGCTGCGGCGCCATCACTGACAGCTCGAGGCCAGTGAGGACGGCCCCATTGAAAAGTATGCGTTCTAATTTTATCACCTGGCCACGCGCGACCAGTAAGGTCGAGGTGATGAATGCACAGAGCATAGTGTGTGTGTGTGTGTGTGTACCCAGTCTGTCTACTGTCGTTGCTGAAGTAGACCAGCCGCGACACATGGAAGAGCAGCTCCACAAAGTAGTGCAGCACCAGCAGTACCAGACCCAGACGGTTCAGACTGGAAGAGAGAGAGAGAAGGAACACTCAAGTTAGTGGACATCCCATCAGACCCGCTCCACAGGTCTGAGTTTTAGGGATTCAAACACTCCCCATCCATTCCTCCAACCAATAGATGTTTTCGAAATCCACACCGTACCAGAGGCACCTGCTTTTTGTTCATGGAACCAACTCGTTGCCCGCTATAATTTAGTGGCCAATAGTGCCATTGTAGCTTGTGGAATCAATATGGATGGAAATGTAACTATTAAGAATAATTGGAAGTTATACATAAATATATATTACTGTAGATTCGTCTGGATCTTTCCCTCGCTCTAATTGACACTCTCTCTCTCTCTCTATCCATAACGTGAGATTTAACTTTCCTTTCCGTCTTGTGTCCATTCACAAACCTAGCAACAAGGATTGATTGATTAGCACGTCCACAGACACTGTGCACCAGCAATATGAAATGAAGTTCAACACTGGCTCGCTGAGATTCCAACACAAGACCAGTCATGTTTAAACCGCATCATATTCATATTGCATTAACACAAGCTTGTGGCAGAAACAGAAAAGCTGTTTGAAGTCAGGTCAGGTTATGGAAATGTGTGCAAAACTGCAAAATGGCTTTTCCATTTCAAATATGATTTACAAAAGATGTCTTGGCATTAAGGCTGCAACGATTAAACGATTAATCGATGACTGATTATAGAATTAAATCAGCAACGAATGTAATAATCGATAATCGCCAAGAAATTGAATCATTGTAATTTTGCCAGTTTTGTGGTGACATTACCCCATTGATTCAGGAAAACTTGATATTAATACATCATATGCAATATTAAATGGTCATAACTGATGGAAAAAAGGTGAAAAGAAAAACATGGAATATAATTTCAAAAAAATTGAAATATTACGATACAAGTTTTATTACGTTTGTCAACAAAAAAGTAACATGTAAATTTGTTGGTTAAGATGAACCAAATTTGACAAGATTTGAAGTTAACATCATTGATTTCTTGCAATTGTTTGTCAGTGTTAACATTTTGGGGATTTGGGGGAAAAAAAATGTCAACGATTAATCGACTGATCGTTTAATCGGCAACTAATCGATTACTAAATTAATCATTAGTTGCAGCCCTACTTTGCATTCAAGCTATCATTCATTAATACAATGATTGAAAGCCGCCCACATTTCTGGTATTGGTTCTTATTTCGCTATTTAATATTAATGTAACTTTTAGGGGTGCACCGATCACGGTTTTTGCCCCCGATCCCAATCCTTTGATTTTAACGATCGGCTGATCCCGATCTTCGGTACGATACAGAGTTCTGATCCTGTAGTACCCAACCTATTTGGCACAATTGTCAATTTCAATAATAGTCAAAAATAAATAAACAGTCATTTGGCTCACCGACTCATTTACCGATCCTGATCGGGACAAAATCACGAGTCCCGAACCTTGCGAAAAAGTCTGATCGGCCACCGATCACTGATCTGAGGATCGGATCGGTGTACCTCTACTAACTTTACACAACAATGATTGTAGCCAACACTGAACCCCACCAATGTCATTACCAGCCATAGCGAAGCCAGAAGCATGCTCATTACTTTGATTAGTCCTTGAAAGCCCACACACTCAATTTCTTATGGGCCCGAGAAGGTCGCTAAAGAAATCCTCAACTTGACGTCATGTCACCTTGATGACACGACCAAGCAGTCTAGCCTGGCGTGCCAGACCCCAGCGACGCAACAATGGCTGTTGACTGATCAGGGCGAGTGGGTCCGTCTCCGATCAAATCATGAATCGGAAATCCGGCAGATTGTGCCGCATCAATTAGAACCCGGTTAACAATCCATGGAAAAAACAACGTTGTTGAACCTCTGTCTTTGATAATGCTGGTCGATCTTGATTGAGGACTTAGTTGAAAAGCTGACGACAGGTGAGGAACACAAGTATACACTTCTACTAAATGGAATCTACGCGTTTTGCAACGATTACCTTGTCTGCGCTGGTGGCAGGCGGCTGTGTGGGTATTCCAGCGATCAATAATTGTCTTCCCGAACTAAATTAATATATCACACATACAGCTATGTGAACAACGGGGATGTAGGGCTGTGCAAAAAATCATTTTGAAATCGAAATCGGATTATTTTGTTCAGAGGATTTCAGAAAAAGTGAATTCGTCAAATTGAATTTGATTTTTAACATTGATAATAATGATTTTGCTGGTCTATTTTCAAGTTATATGGGTAAATAAAATGTATATAAATTGACAATTGTATTAATCCTAAGCCTCAGGCTGAGGTGTCTCTACTTGATTCCAAAAATGGACACCATTTGCAAAGTTTGAAATATGAAACTTCTAGTTGAAGAAACAAATCGAAAATCGAGATTTCATAGAAACAAATCAGGATTTTATTTTTTAGCAAAATCGTACAGCCCTACGGGGATGTACGATTTACGGTGGTCAAAACTGACTGCTGCACTCAAAGTCTCAGACAGACATTAGTTCTTGCTCCAATAACTATCCTGCAACTACTCAGCCATCAATAGAAATATTAGACTGCCTGTCTGTGAAAGCCATTGGTGGGCATGCTTCCATCTGGTATGCCAAGCTACAAGCAGTCTAGTGTGGAAAGCTTACTTGAGGATGTAAGCTCCGGCGATGTGGACGAGGTACAGACCGATGTAGACCAGCTGCCGCGGAATGTCCTCCTGCAAAGTGGGGACATGGCCTGCTTGGTTATGGAAATCCTGCATTCTTCGTTTGCCTTCTATGGTTTCCCCACTGTGCCAGCAGCATCGCTTTTTTGGACCTTTGACCATTTTCGTATCAATCAATTAGGGAGTCGTGGCGAGAGGTTTGGTCAACTTTATCCACGGTGACAGCGTTCATGGGGGCAATTTAAACAATCCTTGGAACTTTAATTTGTCATTTCTAATCAGAAAAGATGTAAAAACTGCTGAATCTGTATCCAATATGTAGGGTTAGGGGAAGAAAAGATACTTCCCCCATGTTGAGCAACGGGTACAAAAAATTAAAATAAAAGTCTCCTCCCGGATTGAGTGTGGTTACTCAGTGCACCCATAAAGGGGCACTGTTCCACTTTAGCACTTGCACAGATAACAGGGACTCTGGGACTTGCATGATGAAATTGCAGAACGTGTCTTGAAACAGTGGTGAAGGAGGCAATGACTATAAACACTGAGTCAAGTTTCGTATGAGTGGTCAGACTGCCATCTTAACAGATCAGGAAAATATAGTCACTGCCCCCCCCCCCCACCACTCTAAAAGCCACCATAATTGACTTAGACCAAGCACATTTTTGCATGGACCATTTGATCACACCTCACACTCTCATCATGGAATTAATAAAGAAAGATATAAAATGTAAAACATTTAGAGGAAATCGTCAAAAGGGCTGTTGCCATGTGACCGTTACAATTCAGGAAAGTGAAACAGCAAAGACCATGTGACAGTGTTGATGACGCAACGTTTGATCTGATGCAAGTTTTTACTATACGTTTGTATCAGTTATGCTATAATTGAATAAAAAATGAATAAACAACGGTACATACCTTCTTAGTTTTCTGGAAGTACAACTCTGGCAGAGCATGGAGCCAGTAGCCCAATTGACAAATGTAGAAGAATTTCATTTGGAATCTGGAAAAAAGCAAACACATGGTAAGAACTAAGAGGTGTACAAAAGATGCTCCCATGAGATGAGAACATAATCGTAGACTGTGTAGACGGTCTATGAAAAAGAAAAACAATTTTTAAAGATTTGAAGGGAAATCGCTCCCTATCCCCCATATACTATATGGAGCGCATGCCATTTTGTATGGTTGTCCGAATTCTCCATGTACCCTATATATATTGCACTGAAAGTATCCCACAATGCACCACAAAAAGTAGTGAGCATCGGCTGTACCCTAGACGGAGCACTATAACCCACAATGCATTGGGAGACGTTTTAATGACCTAAACTCCATGAGAATGGCACGGCGGGAGTCAATAGTGGCCGACTGCAGTTATACATGAGTACTTTTGACTTTTAATCATGATTGTTGAATTTTATAAATATATATTTTTAAATTATATTTTATAATCATTTTGACGGCGCCAACTCTAGTGTCCGTCCGAAATCTCGGCCGTTGCTGTTGAGTGCACTATAAGTGAGTGCACTATATGGGGGGTTGGCAGTAGGGGATAGGGAGCAATTTCAGACACCCCAATGTGTCCATTGTGTCCTACTTACTCAGTCACATGGTCTTCTGGACCAATGGAATGACTGCATACACTCATTTTAATAAACTCAATGGATGTGTGCTCCCACCGAATAGACAGCTTCAAAAATATGAGCAGTGACAGACACCAGAAGCCCTCTACAGAGCAAGACATATTCACCGGACCGGCCCACTGAACTGGTCTATAGGCAGAGATGGGCAGTAACGCATTACATTTACATTTTTTTTGTGTACTTTTTAACTTTTGGAGTACATTTTTCACGAGTTACTTTCTACTTTTACTCAGGTGGAAAAAAACTACTTTTTACTGCGATGTCAGTAAAAAGTACTTGGTACATTAACTCTGCCTTTAGCGACACCCGTTGGGAACTGTTGGCACATTTTTTGATGTCATATCTCTCTCTCTCGGGCGCTTTCTCGCTCGCTCTCTCTCTCTTGGCGTCTCTCGCTCTCTCTCTCCCACTCGGTCTCTGTCTCTCTCTCAGTCTCTCGCATGATCTTTTTTTTTTCATTCATTTTTTAAACTGAAAGTTACTCAGTACTTTCGCTACTTAAGTGACTTTTTTGTGGAATACTTCTTTACTTTTACTTGACTATTTGGATGACTAATTTTTACTCCTACTTGAGTAATATTTTGCTGAGGTAACAATACTTTTACTTGAGTAATTTTTATGGCTACTCTGCCCATACCCCTGTGTGATTGCTCTCAGTGTCCACTTAACAGGTGTTTGAATTCTTTGTGGTAATTTGTAAGGCAGTCTTTGAATGCAAGCTACCATTGATTGCTAACACAATTATGACCGGCCGAACTAGTTGAATGCATCTACAATGTTTAAAGCTGAAGCAGTTTCAGCAAACGATCCTTAGAGTTTACAACTTTGCAGTTGTGTTAAATAACTGAGCAGAACATATTCTAACGTAATAAAGATGATTTCCATTTACCAGGAGAAATTGTGAATATTTCCGACATTCTATAAATATGCCTTGAGGTCATTGGCAGTAAGTATGTGTTTTCTGTAGTTTTGATTTGTGTAAATCTGTGGCACTGAAGGGAAAATTCAAGTACTTTTAATGATATTTAATGCATTTCATAGAGTCCACCAATAGTGGACTTTGAAACAAAAAGGGAACACACAGCAACAGGGAACTGGAAAATTAGGAAGCCCAAGCATTGATTAAACATAAAAATAAAAACTGGAGAACAAAACACTTACGGCATGAGTACGTGAGGATAACCTTCCCAGAGGCTGACAGGATTTGCAAAGAGGTTTTCCTGGGTAGACAGGAGAAGTCACATCAGCAACAAAAATACCTGCAGCAGGCCTCTTCCCAAGAATACAATGATGAATCTTGGAATGGAAGGCATCACGGCAGTGCGGGCAATACATCATTTATCAGTAAAAAAAAAAAAAAAATCAATAGTAGAATTAGGAATCAAAAGCCGCAATCCTCAAACCTCCATGGTCATATAAAGCACTCCAAATTGGCCAAACAGAACTACCTTGAAAGACAAGACAAAAGAATCAGAGGGAGACAACCCAAATAATGGCATGACAACAGAACTGGATTTACTCCTTCTGGAAGGATGACTTAAAAAACATAAATCAGCATTTAAAAATTCACTTCATCAGTGTGATTTTGTTTTCTGGAACATTGATTCAGATGCACCATAGAGCCTCTCCCCAATGAGTTATTGGCTATGTGTAATTGTTATTTTTATTTTAAATAGTTTTCTTGGTGCGCAGATACACTAACATGAGTAAGAAAAAAAGAGAAGAGCACAGACATACACGAACATGATGTAAACGCACATGATAGTTCCTTGTGGGTTTTAGAAGGATGTCGATGGGGTCAATTTACAGAGAGAAAGGGAGGGTGCAATGGGGGGCATTAACCCGTCTGTGGTGGGGGCAGGGTAATATGAACGAGAAAGATGCTGTCGGGAGACTGTGTGTGCGTGTGTGTGTAAGGTTGTATAGTACTGACTACATGTAATCACATTACAAACAATATTAACTATAGTTCTTACAACTATTAGATTAATATATGTAATCTAGATTACGGTTACATATGCCTGGCTATGCGGATTACAGCCGCATTTGTTTATCAAACTACATTTTGCATACAAACCCAGAAGTGAAGAAAATAAAAATCATTAGAATTCATTGTTGACTTTATTGTATTTGGGTCATTAAAACCTAATTTGAAATAATCCCTAAAAGTGATGTAAAATGAGGTAATGACATTACATTACCGATATGCTATTGTTAATGAGTAACCTGTAAGTGATTACTTCTAAAAAGTATTCACTTCACAAAAAGCAACCATCAAACCGCGCGCGCGTTTTGTGTATGTATGTGTGTATGCGTATTCGTAGTGCTGACGTACTGAGAGGAGGATGCTAGCGCCCCAGCCAAAGGAGAAGACATAGAAGACTGTTAGCTGTCCCGACTCGTTGAACTTGCTGTGTTTAGTCTTTGAGAAGTGCATCTTCCTGTTGATTTTCTAAAGTCAGGGAAAAAAAAAAAAAAGATTAAGGCACTCGACAGTCGCATTGTTCAATGATTACAATGAATGCTGGCACAGTAAAGTGCTCTTTGGCTTGCTATAAAATCTGCTGTTATCTTGCCAAACCAACTCAATTTCATTTATTGGGCACCTTCTACAGTGAAAAAAAAATCAGTCAATTTTTCCATCTGATGTATTATACCAGAGTTAGCCTCAGGCTAATTTACATCTGCAGCTTTATGCAAAACATACAAAAAAACATGCACATAAACACAATGCATAACATTAAATAATTATAGAAGCATTAAAATAGGATAAAAACATTCCGTCAGCAGCATAAATCAGTTGGGTAGTTTTGTCTGGTTTTCAGTAATCAATCCATTATAGCAGTGACTTGAGGCTCCCGGTGGAGCGAGAGGACACTCATAAGGTTAAGGTTTCATTTCTTTGAGCTGCATTTTAGCTATGATTATGCTACTGCGACATTTAATGGGTGCGTAAGGTGCGTTTTTCACTGAACTTTGATCACAAAAGATTTTTTCCCCCACATTGTATAGATCATTTTGCACCTCTTGCATAACGAGGACTCAACATGTCCTCGTAGCAGCTATGGGTTAAGTCAGTCGATTGCAACACAGTGCATTTCAGTACTGTGGGCTCAATGCAAAGAAAGGAAAAGTCCTGCCACGTTTTGGTTCTACCTGCGCATGACAAACAGATGTCCTAGTAAGGGCAGGTTGTTCTGCTCATTAGTGACACCCGTTCGCGGTGTAAATAAATAACCAAAACATGGCAGGATTTTGTTTCCTGGAACTGGAATTGCCCGCCTCTGGCTCTACGTAGCGTACATTAGTCCATTACTTGGTGATTAATCGATTATGGAATTTAATAATTTCATGTAATTAATATTCAAATTATTAATTTAATCATCGATAATCGCCAAATCGAAATTGAGTTATTGTCATTTGGGCAGTTTTAAAAGATACTACCCCTGATTTTCCATACAAATTTGACGTTACTTTTTTTTGGTCGTACTTGGAAAAAAAAGAAAAGAAAAAAGGATGATTCTTTTTTTTTTTTTTTAAGTTATTTTTTGGGCCCAAGTGCCGTTTTTCATTCTTTATTGAGAGAGATAGCGACAGGATTAATCGGAAACCGGGATGAAGAGTTGGGGGGATTCGAACCTGCGGCACTGCTCGACCTATCGTCGGGATGGCGCGCTCTCTAACCGCTCGGCCACCGCGCGGTAAATATGACGGTATACCTTATTAGTTTGTGTCATTGTTATTTTTTGTGCATTCACGCTCAGTGTTTAGAAAAAACAAATTGACTGTATTTCAAGTTCACAAGATGAATCTCTCGTAATTGTTGCTCAGCATTAATATGTAGGGCATTTTTAAAAAGAATACAAAAGACAACCAATTATTCGACTAATCGCTTCAATAATCGGCAACTATTAAAATAATAGTTAGTTGCAGCTCTACTCGCCACATGTACTTACATCCAGCACATACTCCTGGACGATGGCGTGCAGTATGATAGCAACCAGCATGTAGAAGAAGACTGTGGCCAGGT
Source organism: Bregmaceros cantori (assembly GCA_900302395.1). Classification (NCBI taxonomy): domain Eukaryota; kingdom Metazoa; phylum Chordata; class Actinopteri; order Gadiformes; family Bregmacerotidae; genus Bregmaceros; species Bregmaceros cantori. The sequence continues at coordinate 7,410 of OMKY01209268.1, read as the reverse complement.
CTTTGATGCCGTGGTGGAAGTGATTGATGGCCGTTTCCTCGGGACCTTCTGGAAATATAACACAACTTGATTTAACAAGATGGCTTACCTCAAATCATCGAGTCAGTGCTTTATTTAAAGTTTAAGACAACAACCAAACAAACAAAAAAGGAAACGTTAAAAGTGTGTTTGTTGATCACTCCTGACACCATTATTTGTACGGGTTAATCTACGATTAAGCAACTTTTCAAATACCTGTAATTTTTGTGCAAGTGAAATGGGAAAGTCTGAATTATGACTGCCAAATCTCATTCGCACCATGTCCCTAATACGGTCTTAAAATTAATATTACGCCTAGACGTTAGAAATATGCGATGGAAAAGCTTGCTCGCTTGTTCGTTGATATTCCATGTCCTCCGTTGAAGCTGTTCTCACATTGTCAACTTTTAAAATTGGCCTTAGTTTAATCAGAAATGTACACATTTCTGAATTATGGCTGAATATTCTCCTCTCGTCAAATGTTAGGAGTTTTATCATTGGTGTACATATTAAACATAATTTAAGGGATGCTTTTTTCTGTCAAGTGCCACAAGGTGACCAATTTTGCTCTACACAAAAACACACTACAGTGCTCCCCCGGACCATAGGTCGAACAGCGCCGCGGGTTCTAATCCCCTATCCGGCTTTTCTGCAATGTCTCCACCCGACTCTTCATCCCAGTTTTCGATTTAATCTTTTTACCATCTTTCAATAAAGAATGAAAAATGGTGCTTGCGCCAAAAAAATGACTTTAAAAAGAAAAAAATACTGTAAAACATGAAAATATGAATTAACATATTAGAAATGTCTATTCTGCTGACAACTAAGCAAAGACCAAGGAAATTATCAATTCATGTAAAAGCTTCAGTCAAAACGTACACCTGGACGTCACCAATCTGTGGAAATTCATAAACCAAAATAATTTCCACGGCCGAGTATTGGGTGCTGGCATGCAGGTCATAATTCAGACACTCCTTAGGAATATTGAGCAGCCGCGCTGCCTCTGACAGCAATAACCAACCAAACAGGAGGGAGGGGAGCAGTTAGCCACAGAGATTGGCCCCGATTTGCAACTTAAATATCCTAACTCATAATTTGAAGTTATTGGCAAGCTGTGCCTGCCGTGCGGTAATCGCCACGCTCATCAAGTGCATTATAAAAGTGTATCCGATAGCAAAGGGGAAATAGAGCAATTGCAAGCCACACACACACACACACACACACACACACACAAAAATGTATGATCGCAATTTAATTAAATGTGATGCTATAATAAAAACAAAATCTGATTTGACTGATTTTTTTTTTTTAAATCCTTCAACCAAAGATCAGATTTCGATTCCAAATCGATTGTGCAGCTGTAGCTGCAAGAATCCACAACATACAAGCATCAAGGAGTGAAGCGACGTTCGAAAGACGTCAACGAGGAATACAAAAACGAGGCGAAATATCATCCCACTTCAACAAAAACGGGCAAACTGTTCATGAATGAATCATGAAGTCTTACCAGTGGATGTGATGGTAACGTTGTACTGGACAGTGATGAACAATACTGCAGCTTTTGAAGTCACCTGTTGAGTAAAATACATTTCAGTCAGAATCTCTCACGATTTTCTCAGATTGTGTTTTTTGTCGACAGGTAATCTTTGTCATGCAGTGTACAACAAAAAAATGTGGTACTTTGTTGGTTATGTTGAAATTTAATTTATGAATGTTTCATTAGTAATGAAAATAAAATAATACCACAGCAACCTGTCAAACACATGATTTCATAATGATACATTAAAATAATCCCAATACCATTATATAGCTTATATATCTCAAGCATTCATCATTCTTTATATCTGGTGACATCAAGTGAAACAGATACTGTTGTTGGCATGAACCACCTTCCATCTCCCAGGAACTTTCTTAATCATGGTCAAATTGACAGATTAAGATTTGTATTAAGGTAAAAAGATGTCATATTTCACCAGACACTATGGATGTAAAGGCTGTGAACTAACTGGACCAAACTCGCTTTTCACAACACCAGCCAGAGGAATGTGTACTGAAAACAAGATTTATTTCACTTCATAACAGAACCAAATTGTTGAAAAGCTTTTTTTGCAAATGGATCTTTCCTTTTGGAAATTGGCATAATAGGGCTGTTGCCTGCAACGACACAACTTGGCGGTGGCAGATATGCTGGGGGTCTGTAATGGCAGCTCAGATAAGGTGTCCACGTAGAGGAAATGACCACTCTTGACACAGGAAAATGTCTAGAGGGTTAATTTATTTAGCTATACTGGACATTAGCCGGGTATCGGCTAGCTACGCTAAGCTATGAGCGAAGCAAGAAAACATGGCCGAACAACCCCATCAGGAAGTATCACGGATTTATAGCCGATGGGAGGAGACATCCGATGATGTCACACCTTGTAGCCAATCAGAACAATGGACGTGACTCTACAAGTCACATTTCCATAACAGAGGCCAAATAGTCTGAGGAGATTCATACGAGGCCGGAAAAGAGGCTGGGCAAAAGATACGGCATGCTGGACGAGGGAAGTGGCAGAAATGGTCAGGAGGTCGCCATGATAATACTAGAGTAATCTCTGGTGCCCGTGCGGGCGGATGGAGGGGGTGAGACAATGTCTGTGCCCATCTTCCTGAATTGTGCCGCAGAATCCTAAATAAAAAGGATGATATACACCCTGTCTGGTCATTTATTGTAGAACGGGTAAGATGATCTTTGATGTTTTGGAAAGGAAAATCGAAAGTTGCTCGAATGAAGAATCCCAGCAGCAACGTCCGGCAGTGGCTACGCACAGCTCCGATCGTCTAATTAAACACAACGATCATATGCGGTACACACGTGGAAAGATTAATACGCATCAAGTAATTCAACCAAATAAGCTTCTAAAATAATTGTCATGTGGTGGATCCACAATTAATAGAATTATCGAGCAATATACAGGATTTCATCATGTCTGGTTTAGACTGATACAACGTCACATGGGAAGTCACATGGGCTGGCTGACAGCGTTCAGCCTATGATTGTGACATCACATGTCTGGGGATGTTCTGTGCCGTCTATCAAAGAAGTGAGCCGACAGGCGACCTGCCTCTTTGTGACCGGTCCCTTGTGGAATAAACACACATCACATTGAGCACATTGGAGTGATCCTGCCCCCCCTTTACGACCTCCACACTGGTGACCCTCGACTATCTTCTGGTTTTGCGCCGGGAGAGAAAACACGCGCCGGGGGTCGAATCGGACCGGATGGTGCTCCAACGACGGCAGCGTGCGGCAACTAGCCACGTGCTACAGCCAGCGGACGTCGGCGAGGTGCCACCCGCGGCGCGTCGCAGCATCTACAGTCTACACTACGGAGTTACACCATCTCAGCATGGAGCGTGGAGCAGCGTCCTCGTTGTTAGGAGCAGCGGGAGTTATTCGCCTCCTCAGCGCGCGTCTCAAGCAACTTCATATGGGGACCTCGAGCAGCGAGCCTCCGCTGTTAGGCACAGCGGTGTGGGCGACACCGATGTGAGTCTGATTAGACATTTTTTTTCGTCAGGGGGTGATCGGAAATTCGCCTCGGTTCCCGACAGGGCCACACGCACACACGTGTTGGCACCGTGACATTTCCTGCTGCGACTGCTCAGCGCTGACATGCATTACGCTTGTACCTAAGTTGAATCGGACACCGTTCATGAGGCCTCACCCGCGTGCTGCGCCCACGGAATGGGGTGTAGGGGACATGGCGAGTTTTTGTACCGATCGCGGACACGGCGCAGTCAGCCAGTGCCGAGCCGGGAGGCCGGCGTTTCCCCGCGGGGACGAGTCAGTTTTTCTTTTTCCTTCTACAGCAGTGAGTATTTTTTTTTCCTCCCCCACCGCCGGGTGTAGGTATTTATTCATAAAGACCCTCTTCCACCTGCCGGATGCTACAAGTGCTGCCGTAATGAGCAGGGAGAGAGGGCCCTCGCGCGCGGTTTAAGCCATCGGCACATGACACGTGTCGGGACCCAATAGTGGTGAAGTATGCAGTCCAATAGTAGCAGCGGCCACGACCGCGTTTACGCGCGAGCCTCTGCTCCGCTCCACGCGGCCACACGTCAAAGCTAGGATGAGGACAATCTGAACTATGGGTAGCTGAGGGACTTCGCACCCTGCTGACCGCTTAGCCCAGTGTGGGCAATTGCACCGCAATGTTGGACATACGGCGTATACCGGCGCCGCCTAGAGACAGTCGGCGTAGCCACTGCGCGTAGGAATGTGTGGAGAATTCTGGGGGACCCAAGCGCTGCGCCGCAGAGTGGGTTATAATTTTCACACATTTATTGACTTTCCATGTGTATCAGTTCCCACGCAGAGACTGTATGTGTAGAAACAATTCCACTATTTTGCCTGTGTCACTCACAGAGACTGAATGATCCTTGGAATGAATTATCATTAATAATTAGGAATTATTCCTAAAATAATTTCTTTTATTATTTATATATAATGGCTTGCATAGTTTTAGTAAATACATGATGCTCTGCAGTTGGGTAAACAATAGGCCTGTGTTTAAAATGAATCAAAGAAAATCATGTCGAAAATCAAATGAAATGGTTTGACTTCTTATTTGAAACATGGGCGAGATCTTCCGTCTGTGTGGTCGATCCCGCCCACTTGGTCGTTTGAAAAGTGGATGGGGGGGGGGGATAGGTGTGGGCACCTATGCTCAAAAGAGGCATATACCTATTGCATTGTGAGATCCATGCCATAACCCCTGACAAGCATCGAGAGAGACAGAAGGAATCGGACGCCAGACGTGTTGGTTTGTACGTAAAAAAAAAATCACACTGCCCAGTTATGCTCCATTTATAAAAGTACGTCCACCTAAATGATCGTTCGTGAACGACACACAAGTGCGTGGGGAAGTGGGGTGAATGAAACGCTGACCATTGAGATATGAGGAAAACGAAGGTTAAAAATAATTACGCAGAGAAGGGGGAACCACACTCGAGACTCGAAGGGCATTGTGTTGCAAGTATTAATTTCAGAGATTAAACTTTAATAAGGCTTGTTATTCTGTGCTGTGCGAGTGTGTGGCAGCCAGCCATCACCGAGCGCTAAATGCCACGTAACACAAACCGCCACCAAACTCCGCCGGGTTGCACAATAACACACCCAGCGAGAGACCTAGTCAACACAAGGGGAAGGAGAACTAGTCGACTAAACAGACTCGACGATGAGTCGAACGTTGCTTCGAGGTCCATTCTCCGCTAGATGAACCGCTAGCTGGAGGTGCATCCGCGGCGGCCGTGGTGACGTGTCAAATCTGTTTGTTAGTTTGTTTATATGGGGCGTTTTGTGGATGACGGGGAATGCGCGTGATGTATACAAACCGTAGGCAAATAGCCAGGAAAACTTCAAGTATATAAAAATATTTGAAAAAAAATTATTATTAAAATACGGTGCGTAGTTTTACAATAAAAAACACTGGACAGATAGCATTGTTTACTGGGAGACACGACCAGGAGGTAAATAGTAAGTGCAACTGGGGCCAGCACTGATGCAACAGATCAATTTTCTTTCCTGGAAATAATTTGATTCCAACTCGCATCATTTCAAATAGCCCACATTAGGAAAAAAAAATCGTCGGCGAACGACACAGCCATGTACTCAACGCCTTCCGCCACGAAGCCCGCAACAGTTGCGTAGATTTTACACGTGGAAACAACTCCAGGAAATGTATATATCGTAGTAATTACGAATGTATAATCATAAATCCCAAGTATTGTCACAGAGAATCGCGGTGAAAGGAGATCCAGCCAACAGATGGAAAATAACTGGCCAGATGTTACAATTGAATGAACATGCACTCGATAGAGCGTTTCGATTTTATTCTACTTGACACGCGAAGGTTCCTTATAATGAATGATACGGTTCTAGACATTATTATATATTAGTTTAATTATTAAATGGGATCATGTTGTTTTGAGTAACCAGTCCACGACCATGCCAGCCGTACTGATGTGCAGCCCGGGTGGTATCCAGCGAGTCGTGCCGTCACATTCGTTCCGTATATACGTGGTATGTCGACCGTATGCTACGAGCCTACGATTTCCCACGGGGGCGTACAAACATGTACAAAGTTACACTATTTTCCACATTATGTGTTCTTTTAATCCGACTTACTTTGGAGGGCAAAATTAAAAGATAAAATCCAGCAACATTCGTTCGTCTCTAAAACGATCGTTCGAATACGACCCAACCCCAGCACCCCTGGCAATCCGCTTCGTACTTTCACTAGCGATTGTTGTTTTACCTTTTTTCAGTCCCGGGTTTTAAAACATCCACCTGGATTGAGATAACCCGTGCTTTCCATAAGACCGTGAACCATCATCTCACCTCGAACATGAGTCCGAGTAAGAACACCATCGCCAGGCAGGAGACAATATCCGCATGGTTCTGGATAACAAACTCATGGCTGAGGATCGGGGGGTTCTTGGACGTTTTCTTCCTGATCCCCATCTTCATCGGCTCCTTTTCCTCCTCACCAACCGCCGCCCTCCGGAGATTTCCGCGCGGCCCGCCGGGAAATTCGGTTTCTTTTTAACCCGGGAGTGTTCGAACACGATCCGCCAGTGGACCTCCGTTCTACGACACAAATTGAATGTCGTGTCACTCTTCGCTCCCTGTGGGCGGGGCCACCACGCCGTTTTTAGCCTTTATTGGTCTACGGATTCCACTACAAACTGTCTACTATTTATTATGGTATAGTCTGTTTTATTTTTTTTATTTTTAACTTTACATCATTACATATTGTTAAACCTCAATGATCGGTTACACTAACGATAAGCAGTCCCCTGCGCCAATTTATTTATATTTAAAGTTGTGTGGGCATACAATGTGAGTTCATATTTTTTGTATGATACACTGTTGCTGCTCTTTAATGTGGGTGCAGTTTTATGATTAGAATTATCTGATTATAGAGCTATTAATGTTTGTATTGATTGTTTCTCCTGGGTGCATGTGTTATTGGGGAGACCAAGGGCAAGAAAAGACCCAGAAGCAAAACTTTGCCCCAAAGGTACTGCAGTCTGCAGACCTTTGGTGTGAAGTAATTTGGAACTTGCGTTTTTTAAATTGCTGTTTTGCTACACTTTTTAAGAGGGCATGGCTTATATTCTATTTAATATTTCATGACCCCCCTCAGATGCGGTACTGGAAGCATGGACAAAGCACTGCATGCATGTGCACATCAAATATAATGCCAGCAGTGTCCCATGATGTGACCCCCATTATGCTGATTAGTTTCTACTTCCACTGGTAGCTATTTGATATATATATATATATATATATATATATATATATATATATATATATATATATAACAATGTACACACTGTACAGTG
>OMKY01209263.1:0-13676 GCA_900302395.1 Bregmaceros cantori | reverse complement strand
TGTAGATTAAATATTGCCAGCATCTGGAGTAGTGTCAGCAGTGGTAGTTTTTCCTCCAAAGCGACCCGCGTTCGCGTTTGTGTTCACCGTGGGGCGCCGGCCAGGCTGGGCCGACTTCACGTATGTCGCAGCTTCCTCTGGGTCGGTGAAAACTCTGGAGGTGGTTCCGTTGAATATTTTGAGCTTTGTCGGATATATGAAGGCCGACCCGATGCCCTTGTTGTGTAGTTCTTTCCTGATGTCGGCGAATCGCTTTCTCTGGTCACTCGTGTGTTTAGAAAAGTCTTCGAAGAATAGGAGGCGACTCTGTCTGTACCGGAGATTTCCCCAGATTTTCCTGGCCATTCGTAACACTTTGTCCTTGTGCCAGGAGAGGAACCGGACAAAGAACAGCCTTGGTCTGCCGCCGTTTGATCGTTGCGTCAGTGCGCGGTGTGCGCGTTGATCTGTGGTTCGGTATCCAGCCCAAACACTTCTTTTATGAAACGTGGGGCGAATTCTGTGGGTCTGGGTCCCTCTGCATCTTCGGCCAGTCCTAGTACTCTCAGCGTGTTTCTCCGTCCACGGTCCTCGTTGTCCACAATGGCACGGGTGTTGTCCTCGATCCGGTCCGGCAGCGTCTTCAATTCTTTGCTTAGCGACTCGTTCTCCCTCTCCAGCTCGGCGTGTCTGTACTCCAGTGTCTCCATTCTCTCCTCGTTTCGGCGTAGGTCATTGTGGATCGTCCGTAGTGTCGTCAGTATCGGGACGCATTTCTCGTCCAGCGCCGTCGTCCACTCCACCCGCTGTCTTTCAAACGAGTCTCGAATTTTGTTCTGTAGCTGTTTCAAAGCCCCAGCGATCGCGTCATCGCCTTTGTCTCCGTCCGGCGCGGGGGTGCTCATCTTCTTCCCTCCCCGCGTCGTTTCGGCAATTGTCGGCTGCCTACCTTTGTTGGCGGCCATCCCGTGATCGGTAAATCAGGAGTAGGAGAGTTCTCCTCCGAGTTTTGGTGGTCACAGGAGTCATAAGTTGGTTATGGCAGTCCAGCCGAGTAGAATGTGCGCGAAAAGTGTAACTATATTGTCTTTAATACCGCGTCGGGCAGGAGCGTGGGGCGGGAGCGTTCGGCACAGCGTCCTACTTCCTCTCCGCCATCTTGGATCTCCGCGATACCTGAACATTTTACTTAAGTAAAGTACTTAAGTATTTGTACTTCGTTACTTGCCATCTCTGGATATCTGGTTACATCTGGTGGTTAGTTTTCAGCGCTAGTATGGCAGTTGTGAAACGAACCAGAGGTTGCTGCCAATAAAGTTACACAAAACACAAAATAACACATCAAGAGATCCAGGAGCTCACACGAATGGATCACGGGAGAGCTGGGTAGATTAGAGCACCATAATACCATGTGAGATGCATATTGGCTCAAACTGCACAGAACTTCAACTTTGCAAAGGCAAATTAGAAGAAAAAAAAATTCAGATTTTCAGGAGTTTCAAAAATGAGTCCCAAATACTTTTTAGAACGCAATTGCTCATCTGATGACTCACAGGAAGAAATGCAGCTGTCATTTTATGAAAGCTGTGTGGTTATTTTGAGAACTGAGCCCAAAACGAAGGAAGGCCGCAGTGAGAAATGACATAGTCACTTCAACTAATGGAGTGGAGAAAAAAGCAGAGCTCCAGATGGCAATGAGTACTTTACTCTCCATAACAACCAATTTTACTTACCGTTGATGTTTCAAAGTACAGCGCTTTGGCTGTGAGAACAAAGAAAACTATATGTGGTCAAAACAAATGCTCAGTTTCAGTGCAACTGACTTCTTGGACATCATGACATCGCTGTTCCAATAATTCTATTGGCTTTTGACACATAGATAAAAAGTGCAAAAGTGTCAAAGTTACTAGTTAAGATAAACCCTTGATGTAATTAAAGATATCAACAACAGCGATGATGATGAAGGCTCACAAAGTGAAGACCAGGAGGACAAGACCTTGGCAAATGCAATGAATGAATCATGTTTTTATTCAAGTGCTGTATGAAATATATATACATATACAATTTACCAAAATGCAGTAATGCTATACTAATAGACAACAGAACATGGGAGATGGCATGTTTTATGATCACTGTTAAAAAAATAATTAAAAAAACATAATTTAATTATTGTCTAGCAGTATATCAGAAGAAAAAAAAATCACTGTTGAAATGAAATAACTAGTAAATTATAATTGACGGCACGGTGGCACAGTGGTTAGCATTGCTGCCTCACAGCTAGAAGGTCCTGGATTCGAATCCCAACCCAGACAGGTCCTTTCTGTGAAAAGAAAATGTTCTCCCCATGTCTGTGTGGGTTTCCTTCGGGCACTCCGGTTTCCCCCCACCACCAAAAACATGTTCTAGTTAACCTGCTCCAGTCAGTGCCCCTGGCCCAGGTAGTGGATCAGAACTGGAGTTGGCCAGTTCGCTGCACCGCGGTTGCCCATCGCTCCTCAGGGAAGACTTAAAGCGGAGAAAGAATTTCACTGTACATGTATGTATGGGTGATGAAATAAAGTATGTTATGTTATCTTATCTAAGCTAACATGCTATCTTTCACACAGTTGTGGTAGTCTCTTTTGTGAAGTCATGTTGTGTTTTCCACACAGTTAAAGTTATTTCTTTTATGTTTATTCGTTTCTACAGCAGCTCAGTCCTATCTCTGTTATGATTCCTGGTGGTAGTTGTTTACAACTACCAATACAACAAGCAATAAGGTACTGAGGATGTATGGATACATGTTAAAGGTGCGTGCTTGGTGGTTCTGGATACAATGCCTACTAGACATTAAGCCCAAGAAGAGTGTTGTGGAACTCTCACAGTACGCCAGAGTTACTGGCCCAATAACGTGAGTAAAGATTGGACTCACGAAAATAATTTAGCTCTAGACAGACTGACCGTAGAAGCGACTCCGTGCGAACCAGCTAGCCTCATACACACAGATGGAATTCGTACGAGTGCCTTTGTGGCTCGAGATGGCCACAACTCGCCGAGTGTGATAATCATTGGTTGCCGGCCCCTCTCCAATATGGAGTGTTTTGAGTCGCAAGTAACGGTCCGCTGCTAGAGAGAGCTACGCACTAACAGACGGGAGTGGAAAGAGCGTCTTAAGCGTAACTCCCACCCGTCGGCAGAAAACCATAACCGCATGGTGGAGGCAGAGTTATTAAACCATTGAATTGGGTAAAAGATAATACTCAGCCTCGGGTTCCAAGACAATGGCAGAAGGCTGAACTGAACGACGCCTGCTGGTTAAATAGAGTGAGCCACAGGTGTTAGCCGTTAGCCAGTTAGCCATACTCTTCTTCGTGGCTCAACCCTTACCGAAAGCAGAGCACTCAGTGCCTTAAGGGCATAGCGCCCTCTACCGCAAGCTTTCGGAAGCGCTGCTTTTTAAGCGCCGCACACAACAATCTCATCCACTGTGACAACCCAGGAGACCTCCTGTGGACCTCTTTTGAAGATAATCGGATTTATAACTTCTATGAACTCCTTCTTCTGGACCTGCCTTTGTAAGATGAAGCATATTTTTGTTTACATTGTGTTATCTTCATTTGCTTTTTTTTTACTCCAGTTACTAAAGGGAATCTTTTTTTTTTTTTCAAATATTTGGTCTATGTAGTTTTCAAGGTGTCACTAGATTGCATTTGGAAAATCCGGTCACCCTAAGCTAATAGCTATAACAAATTGATCTTTGCTGCGTTAATTTCAGTAATTGTAATAACAATGATACCATTTTTTGAGGTATGCTGGTTGGTCATCGTATCCTCACAGCAACACACACACATACAGGTCAGCAACACAAAGCTGTGGCCCGCAAAGTGATCCTCCCCGGCAGTGCTTATACGAGAATCCCTGTCTGCAGACTGCCAGCTTAGCTTGTCAGTCACTTCTCCGTGACTGACAGGATGTCCACGACGCGCTGTTTAACGTCCACCCAGCTCAGTGTTTGTGGACACCTTCTGTACGGTGTAGCTTATAACCGACCCCCACCTCCTCCACATCCAATAAACCACACAGCACATCCTACTTGTACACACCTTCATGGGCAACACATTTAAGAAAACTTAAATCAAGTACTACTACAACATTGCGATGAAGATGGTAGGGCTGAGACATTATACAAGTGTACAGGAACTGTTTGAGGAGGCAGTATTTCAACAGGCCAAAAAGAATTATAGCGGGCCCAGACCATTTCTGCAAAATACCAACTATTGCAACAAGGAAGGTGTTAAATAACTCCCTTCCAATAAAGTTTGAATCCCAAAAACGATCTGCTTATTTTGTTAGGGTTACGTTAGGGTTTTGGAGGGACCCTAAAAAATAACCAGATTGTTTTTTTGGATTCACACTTTACATCATGGGAAATGATGTGCCAAAATTCATTTTGGAATGCAGAGGCTTCAGAATGGAGGCATGTAATCATTGTGGAGTACCGATGATGAGCAACAGCCGGGAACCTTAACAGATTCAAACTTTCTTTTGTGCCACTGGTAATTTCTGAACTTTGGCTATAGATAGGGTGACTGCATCTGCCATCTGCATCATTTCTCAATTATGGTTTTGCAATACTATGTTCTTGTATTGACACTGCTTGTACGCAACAACCTTCACACCCAGGAGGAATTTCCCATTGCTGTGCCGAAAAAATACTACTACTACTGCAACCTTAACCTTCAGAAAAAAAATTTTGTGATTGTGAGAGGTACCAGAAATATTGTTCTTTGCGAATTCTATTGTACTTGAGAAACAGTAAGCTGCACATCAACATGGATCATCCATCTCCAGAGGGGACGATCCAGCTGTTCTGTTTAGGGTCAGTAGGTCGAGTCCTGACCATTCGTGGACATTATTGTGGCATCGTTTGGATCTGTCTTCTATTTGGCCATTTTTAGCGCGCTTACTATTTTGCTTCATCACAATTATTTGTTTGATTTTTTAGTTATTTTATTTCTATGCGCTCGTCAGTTTGTGATCCATCGCATGACACGGTTTTGCGAAATTTAAATTGTGTTGAGTACGCTTAAAGGGTATGTATATTTTGTTTGTTTTGTGTTACCTCTGCAAACATAAACTCTAGTGACTTGGTTACACCGGCGGCCACCTTACCAATCTCGTCTCCATCTCTCTCTGTCCTCAGGCCACTCGCATGGTGTCAATCAGTCTGCAGCTTGTTCATTCCGGGATGTTATCTTCCCATCGCGCTCTCATCTCTTCTCTGTCTTCCTCTCTTCCTTCCACCTGGCGCTCTGCCTTGCTGGAATGTTTTTGAAAGTCCTCTGGATCTTGTGACATGTCCGTATTTTAGTTTTTGTTCCATGACTTTGCTTAGCTGGTCTTTACATGGCCCGATGGATTGCTTTATTCTTGCTTTTACGTGGTGATGTGCCCTTAATATGAGATGCCTAGGAGCCTACAGAAACATTGACCTGAATTCTCTCTAGCTTTGCCGTCGGGTCCATGTCTCACAAGCGTCCAGAAAGATTGATGTCACCAGAGAGTGCATCAGTCTGATGCAAATGGTCTTGTCCTGCCTTTGGTAATAACCATAATTAAATATTAAGAATGTGTAAAAAATGTGAATTGCCCTTTAAGTTTGCTTATGGCTGTATGTAACATGCATAATACGTGCAACGTATATATCGTTCAATAACACATGATAACATCAAGGATAATATAAGGATAATATAAAATATTTTGTCCTTGGCAGCTGACTGCTGTGATGGCAGAGGCAACATATGCAACATATTCCACACGTAATGGATGGATCATGAAACCAGTGTACCGTGCACTCCCTCGACCACACTCACAGCCATGCGCTATTCTCTGCTACACAGCACACACAGACACACACACACATACACACTCATACACACAAACAACACTATTTTCTAAACTGAATAGAGCAGCGTAATTCACGATTCCTGGAAATGCTCCAAGTCACAGATGATGAGCTGCCCTGGATGTGGCAGGAAATGTGTTCAATTTTATGCATAGATGGGAGTAGACTATACAGATATACACACACATACACACATCTAAACACAGACACACACATACACACTCATGTCTAAACACAAATACACACACACACTCATGTACTCATGTCTAAACACAAATATACACACACACACACACACTCATGTCTAAACACAAATATACACACGCTCACACACAATACACACCACAACATTGGCACTAGCCAGAAAAATGGGCGTACTTGTTTTCTCACTCGATGCATATTTGGTCTGACTAAACCAGAATCAACAAATCAGATGTCTGATAACCATGAACAATCAGGGCCTGTTAAGGCGGACTCGATAGTCCAATTTGCATGGCCATTGAATTACGTGTGGTCCTCTGTTTTTTGCAATCACCATATGACGTATGTGTTATTTAGTGGCGCATTCGGACGGGATAAGCAAAAGTCTGTCTTTTACTCAATTTAAATACATTATGACGCACAAGCCATAATTTAGCTTGCCACACGTGCATGCACATACATAAACGTCACTCACACACTGCCGCACACGCGCGCATATTAACACATAATTTTTAATTTAGAAATTCAGAGTTTAATTTTAATGTATTGTAGCATGTTTAGTGCATGGAAAACTTTGGCTGATTCCCCGTGCACGCGCGCTCCTGATACGGCGTCCTCCATCTAAGGTTCGCACTTCACAACACTCCATGGGCGCGCAATACGGAAAAAAAAAATACTGGAACCGAGCGCAATTCGTCCTGTCCTTGCAGTAAGCTCAAACAATACGGCTAGAAAATAAAAGTTGTACACAATATAGCAGACGGTCGACAGCCAGTACATGCAGTGCGTGATGACCGATAGAGGATATGCGCTCCGGCATCCGTGGGAATGTGTTTACTCATTGCAATTTGTGTGAAAATATCATGAAATGTCAATGGTATGGCCCAAAAAAAGTCTGATGCCCTCCTAATTGTGTGAAGAGTTTTGTCAAATGTGTCAAATGGCCGACACACACTTGTTAGCCACTGAAAAAAAAAAAACAACCTGTAAAATCTAACCAAACTCTGCTACTTGCAGTTAGCTTTTGTTAGGGCAATGACAACACATGTGCAGTTTATCCCTTCAACTTCTGTCTGTTCAGGCCCATATGGAGTGTTTGGCATATTTTGGTTATACCATATCCAACACATTTCATTTTAAAATGAAATTCATCTTCCTGTCTAGCAGATTTTTTTTACATTATGACTTGTTCTGAGCAATGCAATTCAATGACTGCTACTCTAGTCAATGGAACATGAAAAAAAAACCTGCCCAGTTCCCTGTCGCCTGGAATGTGCAATATTGAAATTAATTTTTGATTACAATGAATGGTGTAGTTTGTTGGGAAAATGCGGTGGTGTACTTTGCCCAACACAAGCAGAGTTGGCAAATTGGTGATTAGATGCCACTAAGCAGAACATGCAAATGCTTTCCCGAACTGAGAAAGGATTTTAAGTAATGCGTCTAAACGACTGAATTGCTTTTTCGCCTCACAGCAGTGCCCCATTTAGCTCTGTTTGCGAAGCTGAATGTTCCTTTTAAGCCAGGTCGAGCACTCATCCTTCCGATGGTTATACAGTTTATGTTGGCAGGCGTTATGTACATTTAGTAGGCAGAGGTCTGGGAGCGCCCTGGTGTAAAGGAGGTGAAATGTGTTAACCCTCAACTAATATGTAATATGAACCGACAGTTAAAGGCTTTATAGCCATTTACCATAGGCAATCGACTGGCATTTTATACTGTGATGGTGGTATACTGTGATTAGTAACCCACTCATGATGCTGAGCCACTCTCCTGTCCCCCATGATGCTCTCTCTTCTTCTGTAGTACAATTGCAGCAGCTCCCAGCTGTGTTTATCTTTATATACCGTATTTTTCGGACTATAGGCCGCTACTTTTTTCCATCACTTTGAACTATGCGGCTTATGAGGCGGTGCGGCTATTCTGGGTTTTTTTTGGAAGTCACAAGCCGAGCCTATGCAAGATGGCCGCGAAACGTCGCGCCCGCCTCCAGCTCAGAGCTACGGGGTAGGCGTGTCCTGGGAAACTGCACCGGAAGCGGAAGTTGGACGGCACGGCGCATGGAGTGTGTGACACGGAGAGTTATTTTTATTTTTACAAATCCCTCATGGATCATCATGGAAAACAAACACGGATGTCATATTACGCCGCATTTAAGTTGAACGCCATCGATCTGGCAGTGAAGCGCAAAGGAGTAAATCGACCCGCTTAGCATGGACATCGACGTCACCCGGGGTGAATATTATGCGAGCAGAGAGCCGGAAAATTAAAACAATTTCATCATTCAAAGCTTCACATTTCAAATGGTGTGGTGTCCCCTTTTGGCATCAACGACAAGTCAACATTGGGCTTCAAATTTGGTGCAGCTTTTCTTTCTGCTTTTACACAACCCAGAAAAATCAAAGTGACTCATAATCTCTGATGGATTCCACAGCTGAAGATATCTAGTGGTTTGGGCTGACTTTGAAGACTTTTTAAAAACAGGAAAGAAGTAGCCAAGTAGGCTTTAAAACCATCACCCCCTGACTAAACACCCCATCACTGCTGACCACACAGTCGAAAGTGTTGAAATAAAGTGAATGTAAGGCGCTTTGTTCGGTCCCACCAGCTTTGTCTGTGAAAAAACAACACTGCGGTCCTGGCGTGGGTCTGTAATGATCTTATAATGTCCACCTTTTAATAACCACCGAGTAGCTGTACTGTAAATAGACTTTTATTATGGCTATTCATTGTATGACCAGGTGTGTTTGGCCCACTGCCATGAGGCTGCCCATGAAATCACTACCATGGATTTCAATGCCAGTATTGTCTATATTTATACCCTCTGTCCCTGTCTCACAGTCAAATTTCATGTAAAAGAAAAAAAGACTATTTTAATCAAGAAAATGGTCAAAAAATACTTATATACTTCATACAAATACTTCATTACAGTTAGGGATGGGCATGATTTAATCGATAAACCTGATAGTCGGTCGTTTAGGATTTGGTCGACCAAATCTTTTTGATCTACCCAGTTTTCTTTTTTATGGATATTCCGTTGATTGAAATGACTTGAATCATTTAAATACATTGTAACAGTTTGATCCGAAGTTGTGAGTGGTGAAACTGCCATCATTCACAGAGAAATCTCTCCCTTCATGCGTGTACACAGTCAGCCCTCACACATACCCTACTGCTCAAAAAAACATATTTTTTTTCAGTTAACCGATTCATTGATCCTCTCGGTGGTCGACCAAGAAATTTTAACCGAATGCCCATCCCTAATTGCAGTTGATTTTTATTGAAGCACTGACTTCATAGAATTCATGTCTTGACCATTTTATTAATATATGTGCTTAGGTGGAGTATGGATAATAGGGTTGATGGGGAATAGCAATTGAAAATGATTTCTGGGCCTTTTGGATCTTCCAACATATCACCCGCTTGCTGACGTAGTTCATAAGCACTTTTCAAATTAATTACATCAACATGTCCATTACGGCACCCTGGTTTATTGGCGTGGAACTAAGGAAAAGGAAGGAAAAACAAAGCGGGGAAACTGTAGTGGGAAACACTGACTGGCCTCTTTCTATTTATTAGCTAAACTGATCTCTCTCCCTCCCTCCCTCCAAGCACCATTCCGGACGTATGTCGGAATGGTAGTGTGTTTGTGGTGCTGGTGATGGAAGTTGGCACACAACCCAGGTTTCTTTTGTTATTGCTGTATTTCGCACTTAACTTCAAGGCCTTTAATTTTCTCAACAAAAAAATGACAGCGCAACTAATAATTCTTTTTTATTCAAAGTTATTTTTGCGGTGTCAGCTCCGTTTTTCCATCTTTTATTGGACAGGATTAGTTGGAAACTGGGTTGAAGAGATCGGGGGTAGACATTGCAGACAAGTCGACGAGCGGAGTCGAACTCGCGACACTGCAGACGCTGCGTTAGACACAGCGCCACTAACATGAATGGGGTCGCGTTAGGTACGGTGTCCATAACTACTCGGCCAACGCGGACCTTGTTCACAACATTCGGTCTGCCAGAAGCAGTCTACCACACCATTTGGGGGCACTGTAAGCCTACAAAGTTGGTGTCTTAATCAAATGAGTTGATAATATAGATAGTTACCATATAGAGCCGCAGTTACTATATATAGCCGCAACTCATTAATCAATAAATCGCTTATTGAAATAATCTTCATATAATTTGATAATCAATTAATAGGCAGTGATGAATCGTTCCCTTGTTTGGCCCATCCTCTGCTCAAACCTTCAAATATATGCGGTTCCAATGTAGGTCGCCATTCTCACTGTCATGGCCTTAATTAAATAAAGACGACACATAAGCTGAAAACCCAATATTGGGAAATTCCCTTTTTTAAAGGGAGAAAACCCTTTTTTTTTTTAATGGGTGAAAACCCAATATTTTAGAATTTAGCATGGAAGAGTAGGCTCCTCAGTGCTAATATGACAAAAATGCAAATATTAGCAAGGAGTGGTGATAGTGAAACAGAAAAGTTTGCTATATTAATATGGCAAACTTAGTAATTCACTTTAGTGAATCGTCAGTAAAAATGGCTGATTGATTGATGATCAAAATAATTGTTAGTTGCAGCCCTATTTGAGTATGTACATATATTGAAAATCAGCCCTATTTGAGTATGAAATTGAATGCAATTGTTTACATGTAGCATGTAAACAATGTATGTACATATATTGAAAATCAGCCCTATTTGAGTATGAAATTGAATGCAATTGTTTACATGGTAGCATGTAAACAATGTATGTACATATATTGAAAATCTTGACACCGGATGGTTCGAGCTGTCCTAAAGCAAGCTTTGGCAACGTTGGGGCTCTAATGCAATTGTAGGATGCTCAGTCCGTATTTTGCGTTCTTATTTTCCGTGCCGTTTAGTCCGGTGCACCCCATGTATTAAAAAAACGTTTGAAAATAGACCATTGATGTTTTATTGCTGTTTATAATCCAGTGTGTCTTACAGTGCAGAGAATATGGTACTTCGTATCAACCTTACAAATGGAATATGAGTTTTTTGTTTTTGTCCCCAAAGTGTGCGGTAAAAAAAAAAAAAACTCTGGGCATAACCTCCATTCCCAAGAGGAGAAGACGAAAGCTTTGGTCCAGCAAATATCCTGTATATGTAGGGCTTCTGTAAAACAGCTTTGCACTGAAACGGTGATATGCACTTATTATATGTCCGTGTCCAATCCTGTGTGTGTGTGTGTGTGTGTGGAGGATCTGTCTTGTGTGCTGCTGTCTGTGTCATTGCCGACGAGTGTAAGTAGGTGTCTGACTGTCTGTACAGTATTTTTGGAGCCTGGGACTTATTGGGGGTACATGTGGTGTATCACAAATCCCGCCAGTCAGCGAGGCCTGCCAGATGTCTAGCAAATGTTAGCTGGGCGTGGCAGCGTGTGTGTGTATGTGAGCGTAGGCAATCATATGAGAAAGTGGTAATCTCTCTCTGTTCCCTGTGTGAGAGTGTTGTTTGCTGTCTGATGAATGTAGACGCATGTGAAAATGTCCTGTTACAGGGCTATCCAACTGAAGAACTAGAAAGGTTGGTGCGGTCCGGCATGTGCTCAGGCCCCTGGCCCATTGGGCTGAATATCCCTGTCTTACTGTGTGTACAAACCAAACGCAAATTGGGCTTCCAGAGCGAATAAACGGACGGCGGGAGGAGACGCGCAACGGAGTCCCCCCCCCACCCCTCCGCTTTAAATCCACACTCCCCCCGACAACAAATGTTTTTATTACTATTAAAAATTGAACCGTAGCCATAGTGTGTGTGTGTGTGTCTGTGCGCGTGCGGTCGTCTCCCTTTTTAGTAGAGTGCGGGGAAAATGTTTATATCTACGCACAAATTAATTTTATTAACACATCATTGTGTTGTATTGTATATTCACTACTCGTTCCATTCCCTCCTTTCACCGACAAGGGAAAGGCACTTGCTGCTGCGAGCTGCAGGTGGCGCCTACGAGCTGGACAGTGGGAAAGTTTACTTTTGCCGCTTGCGCAGTTTTGCTCCTGCCGCTCAACCGCTATAAGAATAAAATGCTGCGGTGCGTTACAAGCTTCCAAAGCAATTTTTTTCGCCTTATTCGCGTTTGGTTTGTACAGTTATTTCTTCCAGCATGTGTATTTGAAAGTATATTATTGTGTCATCTGGGTAGGTTATGAAACTCAATTTCCCACAAAGAGTTTACCCCTAGAGTTTGGCATTGTATTGGCTTATGAAACTATGCACTATCCAGAGATGGGCAGTAACGCATTACATTTACTCAGTTACAATTTTTTTGTGTCCTTTTTTTCTTTTGGAGTACATTTTTCATGAGTTACTTTGTACTTATACTCAAGTAAATTTGAGATGAAAAAAAGTACTTTTTACTGAGATGTCAGTAAAAAGTACTCGGTACATTAACTCTGCCTTTAGCGACACCCGTTGGCGCATATGTTGATGTCATATCTCTCTCTCGGGCGCTTTCTCTCTCGCTCGCTTTCTCTCTGTTGGTGTCTCTCTCTCTCGCTCTCTCCCACTCGGTCTCTGTCTCTCTCTCCGGCTCTCTCGGGCGATCTTTTTTTTTCTTTCATTTTTGAATTCATTTTTTAAACCGAAACTTACTAGGTACTTTCGCTACTTAAGTAACTTTTTTGTGGAATACTTTTTTACCTTTACTTGAGTAACTATTTGGATGACTACTTTTTACTCCTATTTGAGTAATATTTTGCTGAGGTAACAATACTTTTACTTGAGTCATTTTTATGGCTACTTTTCCCATATCTGGCACTGTCTCCAAATGTTTTTGTGAAGCCTTTGGGCCCTCGGATGCAAATGTGGCATCAAAGTTTAGTGAAAAACTCACTGCCTTCCCCTGAATTTTGCGGTAGCATGACCAAAACCTAAATGCAGCTCAAATTAAATGAGAAAACGCACAAGGACCCAATGAGTTGTTTTAGCTCCTAAGGGTTAAAAATGTTACAATAATACCAGCCCAATAGCTGGTCAGCTAGTCTGCCTCTGGGTTGACTAGCTGACCAGGGTTCAAATCCAATGCCTCAGGGATTGACGCTCAGCACCTAACGTCTGGTGAAAAACTTGGGTGAAAACCCCCCTCCTCCAGCATGCCATAAACGGTGAAGAGTAGGCTGATCAAGCTTAGTGACCCGTACATTGACCAATTTCTTTTCTTTTTTATCTCGGTGCCATATCTATGCTCGATTTGAACCATTTCATAATCATATGTGGTTAATATTGTCACAGCATATGCCATAAATGCACATCGGTCCCTTACTCTGAAATTCATAAAGTATTTTCCCCATATTTAATAATAAGCATACGTTTATTGTATCACATCTTCAGACAGCGGTGGCACTGAAAGTTATTTATACAACTTTCCAAAATCTTTTTTCTTACATATGCATTATATGCTATTATTAACCAAAATCTTGGCTGCTGAACCTTGTTTCTTGTGTGTGTGTGTGACTGTGTGTGACTGTGTGTGTGTGTGTGTGTCTGTGTGTGTGCGTATATGTGGTTGTGCGTAGGCCACGTGCGGTTTGTGTTTGCATGGGGGAGGTCCGTCTAATGGAATAACTTGCTGGAAGTTCCCCCC
>OMKY01209261.1:0-16130 GCA_900302395.1 Bregmaceros cantori | reverse complement strand
CACACACACCCTCTTAGTCTGCTCGTGAATTCGTCTGGCTGGCGCATCCAATACACAACCGTTGTCATGCATGCGGCAATGGACCTCGCTGATACACGCTATGTATCATGGCGATACTATTCAGTATCAATTTCCTACTCTTGCAGACGTATTGATACATTGTATCGTCAGCTGTTGTATCGATGTATCGATACAAAATCGATATTATTTACACCCTAGTACACACTGATCTCTTCCTCTCCCACTGACTGTGACATAAGTTGAGTGGAAAATGTGTGATTTGAACAGCTTTAGTCAAAGAGCGGTGCAAATTAGCATTTCCTGAATATGTTGTGCCGTGACGATTAACAAAAGGTCATTGTGTCACAGGCAAAGAACCAGGGAGTCCTGTCACAGTGGTGTATGTGCCTTCCCACCTCTACCACATGCTGTTTGAGCTGTTCAAGGTAAACCTTGTTCTGTTTGCACTTCCTGTCAAGTCACTCGTGAGACCTCGTTTCACTTCCTGTTTGTTGTTCGCTCACTCCTTTAGCCTCACCATTGTTTGTCACTTAAATGTGGAATGTTTTTAGGCCACGCTGTGGTTGTATAGCGCGATACCAGGACCAGCAGCGGTGCGGGCTCTAATCCCCTCTCCGGCTTTTCTCTAATTTCTCTACCCCGACTCCTCATCTCAGTTTCCAGTTTAATCCTGTCACTATCTCTCTCAATAAAGAATGAAAAACTGCGCTTGCGCCCAAAAAATAAATGGGTAAAAAAAAGTGGATCATTTTGTCCTGAGTATAATTCTGACCTGAGGCTTAATGATGAACCGCAACAGTTGATGAACCGCAACAGTTGATGAACCGCAACAGTTGATGAACCGCAACAGTTGATAAACCGCGGTGGGAACAGCGCAAGGGGGCACAGCGCCCTTTTATTCAAAAAACGTATGGTAAAGGCCATGCTTTTATTGCGTAATTATTGCACAAAGTCGTAAAGTCTCGTCTATGTCCGCTCGCTGGCTTTGGTGGAGAAGTGCATTATTTTGTTTTAAATTCGGGGCAAACCCATGCACTCTACTTCAGCGATCTACAATCTGTCTTATCTGTCTTTGCTTCCCCCCGGTAAACTTCATATTATATACTTTATATTATTATACTTGCTTCCATTGAACATAATGGTAAACTTGTTCTGATGCTTGCTTGTGTCCTCAACTCCTGACAGAACGCCATGAGAGCAACCATGGAGATGCACGGAGACCGCATTGAATACCCCGCTGTCCGAACACGCATTTCCCTCGGGTCCGAAGACCTCACCATAAAGGTAGGCAGAAGACCTCACCACTAACGCTGCGTCCACACGGAGCTGTTCGTGTAAAAAATATTGCGGCCTCCCTGGAGGGGATTCGTAAAATCTCCCGTGCACCTGACGCCGGGAAACCGCTGCAATACACATGCCAAACCTCTGAGTGTGGCATGTGTGGCATGTCTATGTGTGTCACATAGTTCATGCGCTGTGGAACATCCACGGCGGAACTATAGACGGGTTCGGGGTACTTCCGGTCTCTGAACATCACGCCCGGTGCCATTTGTTTAGACGTGTTTTGGACTATTTTACAACATGTCTATTTGGTGGGTACACGCATCTATCTGTTATTTTAAAAGGATGGTGGTAACTTATGGTGTGCTATTCCACACCCAAATGCTCCTGTGTGGATCTGTGATCCACAAATGCTTGCTTTAATAATCAGTGCAACTCGTTACATTTTCTCATTCCTTTTGGAATAACTAGTTGAAGCAGCCAGCCTGAGAACATGTGACCACTCAGTGAGTAACCTTAAGTCGGAATTTGACTGTATTTCATCAATATTTATACAAATTATGAACGGAGGGGGTGGGGTGATGTGTAACTGGTCACAGACCGACATCTAGTGCTCGGATTTTGAACTGGCATGCGTTTTGTGTGCTCGGACCTCGGTCCAGTACCAGCGTTGACATAAGCAACAACAAGGCACCGGAAGTGCCCTTAAGAACGGCGGGACAAAATGACTCCCACCAGTGTTTCGCACGTAAACCCGTCTATAGAAAAAGATGCTGTTTCTCTCCAGCGCTTTTGTTAATGCTGTATGTGCGTGTGCGTGCGTTTATGTGCCAGGCGCTCCAAAAAAAGAATGGTTCAAAAAGGTCAAACCATTATAATGTTAAAATTTTTTTAACATGGGACTAAAAATGTGCTCACCATCTGAAGGAAGGCTATAAATTGAACTACAAGATGGAAAAAAAATATCAAAGTTGAGTGAAAAACGCACACACATAATTTGCTATATCACACCCACAGCCAGAATGCCCTACAAAAGAAAAGTGTGAAAGGATCAAAACGGTGCTCACAGCCCCCAAGGGTTAACCAAATTTCTGACATTCCCAATGGGTTGTGCTACTGTGTTGCAGTGGGAAGTTAGTGTCAAGTTAGCCAGCCTTGAGGTTATAAGACGGAGCAACATCTGATTATGAAACTCGCTATTACAAGCTCAGTGCTCATTAGGGATGGGTCAAATGCAGAGAAATAATTGAATTGTCTATTGTCTACGTAATGTTCTAACCCCACTAGCAGCTGGTTAGTAGCTCTCTAGCTCCACCAACTGGCTATACTAACCTGAGCCAGACGTTGTGTCCCACAGGTGAGTGACCGTGGAGGAGGGGTCCCCTTGAGGAAGATTGAGCGGCTGTTCACCTACACCTACTCCACAGCCCCCCAGCCCAGCACGGATTCTCGAGCAGCCCCCCTTGTAAGTCTAGTGGTCGCTCTGAGCTGTCCTATACGTGTTTTGGAAAAATTATTCTCTGTCAGCTGTCTGATGAGGGCATTTTATTTTAGGACAGACGTACAGAGCCTTGAACAGATTGACATGAGATATGACAAGATGGTTGTACACAGGGCTTGAAAACTAAATTATTTTGAAAATGTTCCGTTCCGAACGGTTCAAAAAGGCCCATGTTTAACGTTTTTGTTCTCGGAATTGTTCCGCCACCAAAATATCGGTCCTGAACCGGTTCAGAACGCAAAAATTCTGTTTGTTCTTAAAGTTCCTTATATTGTTTAGATATAGTTAATATTTATATTTGGTGGACTTCAGTGCAACTCTATTAACGTGAAAACTGTGTTTAAAATGCCAGTACATTCACTTCCTCATCTGTCCACAAGATGGAGCCCCAGATGCATGGGGCTTGATGACTGACAGTGAAACTGGACGGAAATAGTCTCCCAGACATAGGATATGCCAAGATATATGTGGATAGTTGATGAATATATTGCAGGGATTCTGAATCATAGGCCTACTCAAAAACTCAAGATCTGACCAATGACCATTATAATTACCTGCGCCGCAAAGCAGGTTATGATTTGGGTCACATTGATTGGTTTGTGTGTCCCCAGGATAACTGAAAAAGTTGTGCACGGATCTGAATTACATTTTGTACAGTTGTTGGAAATGACACACGGAAGACGATTAAATTCTGGTGCATTTCTGTAGCCTATAAGTAATATATTCATACTTAATCACCAACTTAACGATACATGGCTGGGCGCTTACCGCTGTCACGTGACCAGACTTTCGGGTCGCAGGGGCTGCTGGGAAATGTAGTTGGCATGTTCGCCGGTGGCGTCAATCGCAATCAAGCTACTCGAACACTTGCATTGATAATGGGTTGCCACACATACTAATTACTATTTTTTTTGTACATTACGGTACAGGTTTGCAATCTCTGAGTGCTTCTAGTTTATTTTGAGGCTGAGGCTGCAGCCTAAGGTAATTAATGCTTTGCAGTAAATATTACTATAAAAATAGTAAAAGCTATCAAAGGACCTGCTGTCAGTGTTGGGCCATAAAATATTACAGTTCATTGACGCATCTGGTCAAGTTACTCATCTCCCGTATCCCTCCATTCCTTGCATATAACCAATCTAAGGTCTGTATTGAGGGCAAATCCTTGGCTACATTGGTTTTCAAAGGGGTACAGGGGAAAACATCATCTGACCTTTAATCCTAGCGCCGGCCCTGGCACCGTTCCTTGCACAGAACCAGTTTTTACTTTGTTATGAGGGCCGGCTACGTTGGTTTTCGTAGGGTTACAGGGTGCTACTCGGTCAGGTGCCTTCAATATTGTAAGGGATAGGGGGGGTTTGAAGGCCAAATCCATGTCTCAGCTTAGTTTGCTAAACACAGGGCTAAGCCTTGATCACAGCACATGGCAATAACGATATACAGCTGAACGTGTGCTACGTAGTAACGCATATGATTGGCCAAAGAGGCTAGTGTTTGTGTTATTGTGACATCTAACATTCTTCTCCTATACTAGTTGAATCGGGATTGTTTGTGTTGTTGTTTGTGTTGTTTGTTGTTGTGACATCTGACATTCTTCTCTTATACTGGTTGAATCGGGATTGTTTGTGTTGGTTGTTGTGTTGTATCATCTGTCGTTCTTCTCTTATACTAGTTAAATCGGGATCGTTTGTGTTTCTCCCAGGCCGGTTATGGATACGGACTCCCCATCTCACGGCTGTATGCACGCTATTTCCAAGGGGACCTGAAACTTTACTCCCTGGAAGGCTACGGCACAGACGCTGTCATTTATATCCGGGTAAGTGTGTTCATCTGCTTGTAAATAAGAACAAGAATATAAAGGTAAACATGTTGAACAAGATCGTCGGTCAACCACAGCTCAGCCACAACTCACAAGTATTTGCCAAATTGAAGTGAAGGCGATGTTTTCCTTGTTTATTCATTGAGTCCAAGAAAACATGTTTTTCTTGTATAAGAAGAAAAGAAAATATGTCTCAGAATTTTTTCCATCTCACACATAACCACACCACAGCATATTACCTGGCATGGGCAAGAAGTTCCAAAATCAACCGGTAAAATTAATTATAAGTAAATCGAATGGACATACCTAATGAGGGGGGTATTATAACTCAAATATAACTCATGGGGCCCCACAGGGGTGGATGTTATCCATAATGGCGTGAGGATCCATTGCACATTTAGCAACGGTAACCAACATAGACCAGGCCTCGAATTGGGCGCCCAGTGAGGTAGAGTTCTATTGTGGCTGGTCATTGTTAAGAGCTATTTACCTGTGCTAACAACATAGGGCTGTGCAAAGAATCAATTTGCAGGTTGTGGTTCTACTCCCCTTGCCGGCTTTTCGGCGATACCTACCCCCGATCTCTTCAACTCAGTTTCTGACTAATCCTGTCAATTCCGATGGAAAAACGTTGACGCCAGGAAAAAATAACTTCTAGGTCAAAGAACAAAAATCTGTTAATCGTCAAATCAGATTTTAGTATTTTCTTGGGTGATTGCGGTACATCAATGTTGTAGTAACTCAAATAGTGCAGAAACACGATGAGTCACTGTGAAGGTTTAGAGATACAATTATTTTTAAGCAACATCTAACACTGCATCATTTCCAGGCGGTTTCTACGGACTCCTTTGAGAGACTGCCTGTGTACACCAAGTCTTCGTGGAAACACTACAAGACTTTTCACGAGGCCGATGACTGGTGCGTTCCCAGCAAGGAGCCCAAAGACATGACCACCTACCGCAGCTCCTAGAGACTTCCTCCTGAACTCAACCTCTAGTAAGGGTGAGCTATATGTACTCCACCAATGGACCTTTTCTAGTTAGCGCGCCGTTAACCATTGGCGGCCTGGGGGCTGACGTGCCGTTTGTGGACAAACAGGTTCAACTGCCTCCGCAGTAAGAACCAACTGAAGTCCAATTCAACTCCTCGCGAATAAGAAGTGACAGATGTCACTCTCTGTGGAGGGTCCGACCGAATTCTCTGGCAAACCAATTAGAGGTGATCAGGGGCGCAATGACGCCCCGAAAAGTAGTTTGGATAGCGAGCAACGTTTTTCGCCCGTGGAGATATGGCAGTACACTTACAGCCAATGAGGACAGCCCCTTTGAAATATGTGTGTTCCAATTTTATTGATCGATCGCTTGCAGCAGGCGAGGACGAGGTGAATACTGCACCACGATGCTGATAAATTCCTTGTTCACGACCGGGACGTCAGTCCACCCGTCACTCCGCGTCGAAAGAAGCAGGCGCCTCTTAAATCCTGTCTTTCCTCAGCAGAGTTTTTTTGCAGTGCAGTGCTATTTCCCTTATTTTTAGTTCGATGTACTTGACCCTTTCAGTGGCAATCACTTTCAGTTTACACCAGTGTTTAAGGTCCACGTTCGGTGCAAATGATGTCGGCATAACAGCTTACATTTAGTAAGTTAATTAGTAAAAATAAAGGTCGTCTTTCTTCGATGTGGAAAAATTGTACTTAAAACTTTTCCTACCAATTTCTTTTTTTTTGCAGGAAAATAGTGAAAGTCATTGGCAGTGAAAGGGTTAGCACTGTTTTTTTCTTCCCCCCGAGTTCTGTTTGCCCTAAATGTTCTAGTGTTCATGTTTGCAAGTCTGCACTTTCCCTCCTTGTCTTAGCTGCTTGTCAGAGATGGCAAAATTACCCAGATTTCTATACTTGAGTAAAAGTAAAAAAATTGTACAAACACAACTTGAGTAAGATCATAAGGTACTGATCCAAATATCTACTTAAGTAAATGTAAAAAGGTACAGGATCTAAAATATACTCAACAGTATTTTTGAAATTAAAAACGTGCAGGCTCTGAAATGTACGCAAAAGTATTTTCAACAGTAGAAATTACTAAAAATAAAAATTAGCCGTGAATGCTATGAAATAATAATTTGTTGGCTTGTGGTGTAAAGATACATATTGTACAAGATGCCACAAGTATGCAGTGGTGTTAACGTTATGCTGGATTACCTAATGTTAATGGTTGTTTTAGATCGGTGTCGCTGCACGAACATAATGGAGTGCTGTTGTCAATAGGTAAGGAGTGCTGTTATTTGTGTAGCATTGAATACAAGTGCAAAGTCATCTGAGAAATAAATACTTCTAAAAGTACTAGTTAGAGCGATTTCGGACACAGCCAATGGAAAACCATCACCAGCAACGTGGTTGGCCGACACCACTCTTTTATTTTTGTTTTATTTCTATAGTTGTGTGCAAGTTATTACATCGTTTGAATCCTGTTCCCCAAGGGGAATAGCATTTTTTTTGGTTCAGCAGGAGAAATAATAGTTATATACTCGTGCAAAAACACACCTATAACGGCGATCATAATAATATATATAAACTAAAAGATATTTAGATAAATGTCTATATAGCACACATACAGGCTATTATGTGATTATATGTCAATTCACTCAACACGACTTATTTACCAGTTTGTGGGAGACGTTCATGTGCATATTTCTACACAGGGACGGGATGGCAGAGCAAATGTTAAAACAAACCTCAAGGGGTCGTCGATGGCGATGCGGTTAAAGACACTGAACCTGGGGGCACGGTGGCAGAGTGGTTGTAGAGCGCCACCCCGGGACCACAGGCAGTGCCGCGGGTTCTAATTCCTTTTCCAGCTTTTCCCCGACTCTTCATCCCAGTTTCCGATTTAATCCTGCCACCATCTCTATCTATCTTAATCTAATCTAAAAAAAAGACGGCCCCCATTTATATTAATGGCGATGTGATCACAGTGTCCATAGTGCCACGAGTTCTTCTTCCCTCGCCGGCGATGTCTACCCCTGATCTCTTCAACCCCGTTTCAGACTAATCCTGTCAATAAAGATGAAAAAACGGAACCAACGTTGGGAAAAAATAACTTTCAAATGTTTTTTTACAGCTTCGACTGACCATAAATGTATGAGAGCGTATGAACAAGATATTGGCACTCTCAAAGGGCAAATGCTTAATACATGTCCTTAGGTTTTCAATTCTGTGTTCAACAGTTTCAAAGCTAAGTATGCCAACTTGAGAGTCAGGATTCTCCCTTATAACATGTTTGTGGATACAGGAAAGTATTACAAACTCTCTTTCCAGTTTGAATGGGCTGTGGTTTTGGCAATGGGGCCTAACACAGCTGGTGGGCATTCAGTGGCATTATGGGGATATGATGAGCAGATATTAATGTGTAATATATTTTCCAATAGGTTGAGGTAGATTGTGTTGCATGTCTAGGTTTACTTCTAAACCTGGAGTATTGTTAAGCCTCTCTAGTCTCTACCCTTGTTATATTGTATCAAAATAGTTGAACAAGTTCTTCTAATTTTACATCTTCTAGTTTTTCCCCAGTAACTAACAATAATTGTGTAATTAACACAATGTTTGCACTATATTTTATTGTGAGTTGAGGATATTATTTGAAAAATTATTATTTTGTGAAATGCATTTCAAAATAATGTATTTATTTGTAATATTAGATACGGTGAAGGTGGTATTTGGTGCAAATGTCAAATGCACCCATTGGTGGATCAAAAGTTTTACATTTTTTCCCCGACTCTTTGTTGAAGGATGTGGGGGTTTAGAACCATCACCACTGCCAGGCAAGCAATGTGTGAATTGAAAAACCAAACACGGGTCATGGATGAGTTATTGACCATAAGGTTAACCTGTGGGTTAGCTAGTAATGTAAATTAGGGCTGCAAGCCTGCCACTATTAGTCACCATTCAATGACGAATCGATTATAGAATTAATCAGGGAAAGATTTAATAATCGATAATCACCAAGAACTCATTGTTATTTTGGCAGATTTGTGCCGACACCTCCCCCCATTGGTCCATGCAAATTTGATAATAATAAATAATATTTGAACATCAAATCACAATTTTTAAAAATTGAAATATGATAGCATAAAATAATTGTAATGAGTATGTGTCAGAGTAAGTAACTTAATTCTTGTTCATTTCTTGGTTAAGAAGAACCAAATAAATGTGACTATTTCAAGTTGGGATCCAACTGATTATTCGACAAGTTGTTTTCAATAATCGGCAACAAAACGATTATTAGAATAAGTAAACACTCCCAACGTGTATATCCAGAATATGCCTTAAAGGCATAGTATGAGGTCAACTTGGCCACACAAATGATGAAATAAGACTTGATCAGCCAACCCAATAGACCATGCTGTTAATGATGGATCCAAAAAGTGCTAAAGCACTAAAAGGTGCTCCATGCTGGTGCACAATCTGCTACAAGTGGACACATGATGAACTTTAATTTGTTGAAAGTGTTGCTTTGAACTGATCATCTGTGTGTGTGATAAACTAGAAATGGCAGATCAAAAAAGGGAATGCTATTAATTCAAAGGGAATGATATTTGTAACCATGTTATGTCGTCCCCTCAAGTAATACAATTCTGTAACTTCTTAATTCTTATACTCTACCCCCCAAAAAAGTTTCCTGACATCCAAGACATTTATTCGTGTCAGGGCTGGCCCCGTGGCATAGCGGTTAAAGGCGATGCACCAAGACAGCCCCATTCATAGTCTTGTTGCTGTGGCTTAAGACCACAGCGCTGTGAGATCACTTCCCCTCATGGTCATATAGGCCTACTGTACATCCACTAGTCCCTGCTCTCTCATCCGCCTTTCACACTAACGCTGTCTATAAAACGAGAAAATGGATCTTGCGCGCGAAAAAAATAACTTGTATGGGTGTCACTGACGGGATAGATAACAAAACGCCTGAAAATATGTGTCCTAACAAAAACGAAGGGATTAAAACTCCACTGCCAGGGAGCAGCGTGCAATGCACTGCCATTGTTTTACACTGCGCAGCTCGTGTACGCAGGGTCATGCGATGTACCGTAGCTTGGTGTGAGGAACACGCAAGCCAGGGGCGTAGGCAGGAATTAGAAAATGGGTGGGCCCCGAAAAAAAAAATCAGGTGGGGTTGTAAGCCAACATATTGTCAGTAATGCGTAACTTTATTTCAAATGTAGTGCCATTTACAAATAACAGGTAGTTGCATTCATTTCCAAAACACTCTGTGACCTTAGAGTCATATATTTGCAAGCTGCAGTGCTAATGAAATGATATATGAAGTGAAATAATGTGTTGACAATACACGATAATTAGGGGTGTAAATGACACCCATCATGGCGATTCGATTCAGTATCGATTTTCTGACCCAACGATTAGATTTTTTTCGATACTCAAGAATTCACCACGATTCGATACAATTTCTATATGATTCGATTACATTTATTTAGACAATGCTTCAGCTGTAATATTGTTATACATTTTATTGTATAAATAGCAAATAAAAATACTGTATCAAAAGGTACTGTACAAAGTACACAAAATATTCAAGTCAAATAATTACAGGCCCTGTACTTATTCACTATAAAATATCAATATTCAAAGTGGC
Organism: Bregmaceros cantori; assembly: GCA_900302395.1. Lineage (NCBI taxonomy): Eukaryota > Metazoa > Chordata > Actinopteri > Gadiformes > Bregmacerotidae > Bregmaceros > Bregmaceros cantori. The sequence continues at coordinate 5,866 of OMKY01209261.1, read as the reverse complement.
GCCAAATAGGTTTAGCGCTACCCGCAGCACTGGAGTGGAATTACATCCAGGAGCAAATTGATGAAAATGGACAAGAAAAAAAATCGATACTCTTGCAGACGTATCGATACATTGTATCGACAGCTGTTGTATCGATATATCGATACAAAATTGATATTATTTACACCCCTAATGATAATATGTGATAATAATAATGCATGATGCAATGATAAAACGTTAATAAGTTGCACTGATAATACATGCTTAGAAGTCGGTGGGCCGGTCCCACCCCTGCCTACACCCCTGACACAAACAGACTAATTGGCCTTCAGGGCGGCCTTTCCTCGCCACAGTGGAACACATCTCACCTGGGAAGAATACAAAACCTTTAACTAATTACTTTGCTTTTTTGTGTTTTTTATACCCCCACACCATGATATAAAAACTGCGGTGTTCTTCCAGGCCGCAATGATCTGCCTTCGTATTGTATTTATTGTTGAAGAACCTAAATGCACTTTTAACTGATACGGGAGCGCCACCAATTTTTCAAGGGAGAGCATGTGGAAGGTTGATGCAAGTTTTTCCCATCGTTCATGTGTACACACAACTGTATATCTGCTCACCCACCTCCAGCTACCATAAATTAGTCATGAAGTCTCACTCCAAACCTATGCGTCAGAGCATTTGTATAAATGACACAAACCCACTGAACAATGTTCTTGGAGAGGCACAAGATTGGGGGCGGGGACATTTGTGAATGAGTTACTGATTTGGATGTCTGCATAATGCATTTAAACCAAACTTTTAGGTTAGGTTTTAAAGGACAATTCCTGTTTGGACATTATCCATATTCTTCATATTTGGTTTTTAACACTAAAAAGGCCCACCAAATATTCTCCACACATGATTTTTGAACATAACAGCTTATGATGCGAAGACGAGGATCTTTACTTTCTAGGAAATGCACCATCGGTGATGGCGATGTTGTTAAAGACACTGAACCTAGGGACAACCCCCCATTCATATTAATGCCCCTCCGCAGTGCAGCAAATTCTACTCCACTCGCCGGCATCGTCTACCACTCTGGTAGACGATGCACTCTGCATCGTCTACCCCCGGTCTCTTCAATGCAGTTTCCGACTAATCACGTTAATAAAGATGGAAAAACAACCCTGATGCCGTAAAAAATAACAAAAAAAAGAAACAGGAATTGTCCTTTTTAACTCAAAAGATCATTGTTCACAACAGTGTCTTGCAGCTTGGATCTGACAGCAGTTTTAGCTAACACTCCACACGGCTTACAAGTTGTTGTAATGAAATGATTGCGCAGGGAACGAGCGTCTGAATCGTACTTACGTCTGGTAACGGCTGCTCTGTTGCGCTGTTTGCACACTCCATAGTTTTATGTATTGTCATAGAAACACAGGGCTGCCAAGTTTCTCTCTCCATTTGGAGTGAGATTTACTCCCCCAAAAAATCCCTAACCCCCAACTGCGGGAGGCATAGTTTGAGCTTAATTAGCACTGTTGTCCCTATGGATCGAGACGTGAAGTGATCGTAGTGGACAGAAGTGGCTGAATTTGTCACACAAAGCGCATGTTTCAAAATCCGCTTACTACAGCTTGCTCTGTGATAAATTACACATCATCCACTCCGCTTTGCTCACCGTTTTACATAAGTATTGATGAAATACAGACAAAATTCGACTTGAAGTTACTCACTGATGTAGTCACATGTTCCTCTGGACCAATGGGATGGCTGCTTCTACTGGTAAAGCCAACTTGAACGAGTAAATGAAAATAATAATTTTCATTTACTTGTGAAAAAAATAAATAAAAATAATAAAATAATAAAATAATAATAATAGTAAATAGAACAATTGCGCAGATTATTGAATCATGGGTTTATGACGAACAGATCCGCACGAGAGCATTTGGGTGTGGAACAGCACAGCGCAAGTCACCACCATCATTTTTAAATAATGGGATAGGTGTGTGTGCGAGACGCTCGGACTAGACCCTTAACCGGAACTACCCGCCAAACTTATCTATAATTTAAAACAAATGTATGCATGTGTGAGAACGAGAAAGTGTGGACTGATTCTCACACTCAAAGCGTGAGACTTGGCAGCCCTGGAAACATGAGTTGCTTTTGATCTTTCATATTAACCATAGCTTTTATTTTATCTTGTCTTCTCATTGACTGTGTGTGCACGCTCATGGTGGTGGTAGTGGTGTGTGTTGAGTCGTGCGGTAGAGTGTAATACCCTACAGAGATATTGAAACTCCATTTGTTCAAGAATTCATTGGAGATGGTATGCATTAATCCTGATTGTATTTGTGTAAAATGTGTTTTCTCGCTCCAATAAAAACACATTCATCTTGATTTGTTGTTGTTGCCCTTCGTTTCATTGTGCTGCCTCCCCTACAGTGATGTGTGTTTCCAATAGGGCTGCAACGATTAGTCGATTAATCGATGACCAATCGATTATAGAATTAATCGGCAACAAATGTAATACTCGATAATCATTATTGAATCATCGTCATTTTGCCAGTTTTGTGCTGACATTACCCCAATTGGTCCAGACAAATTTGATATTAATACATCATATTTGAAGATATGAAATGTTAAATGGTCATAACTGCTGGAAAAATAGTGAAAAAGAAGAAAAGCATCAAATATAATACAAAGGAATCTGAATATTACAATATAACTTAATACGTTTGTCTCGGAGAAAGATTAATCTCTTGCAATTGTTGGTCAGCGCTAACATTTAGGTGATTTTCTAAAAGAAAAAAACGTCCAACCGATTAATCGACTAATCGTTTAAATAATCGGCAACTAATCGATTATTAAAATAATCGTTAGTTGCAGCCCTCGTTTCCAACGACACTAAAGCATGAAGAAGAATGGGCTGATAAAACTAAACAGGTTAATGTGCAGGGCTGTTGCACGGCAACGTCATGGCTTAGCGGCGGCTGACATTATGGTGGTATCATCGCAGTCGGACAAAGATGCACAGAGCGATATTTGCTTAACATTGTCAGTTTAAAAGTCTTCTATTATTGATTTATCCATGGTAAGATGCTATCAATCACCATCAGATGCTAGCCAAACTACGTCGATTGTATTTGCCCCAACATAATGGGCGTGAAGTGGGTAAGTTATATCACTTAACCGTACGTATATGTAACCCACGCCTTCTGGGTCGCTCTGCCTTCCAACACCCGGGACTCTGCGTTGTGTTTAGTGATGATTGTCGGGTGGAATACGAAGGCGAGTCGGACACACTGGCTGGTGATGATCGCGGTTGAGACCTTTTTATTGTTGATTGATGTCGCCTTCAAAATGGCGGCTGCACAGCATGGCCACTCCCAACTACGGTGTCTGGCAGAGGACACAATGCCTCAGGCAAACCCTCTGATGCCGCCTGCTGGCGCCACTAACTTACATCTATGTATACTTCACTGCACGTGATGCCACCAAAATGTCTGCCGCCCTCAAGCTCTGACGTCGCGTGCAACAGCCTTATCCAGGGTGGTATCATCAGGGGGTGTTTGATACAAAAATAATTATTGTTATGGCAAGAAAAAAAGATTATGTATCGGTACTTAATTCTTATTTGACTTTATATTATTACTGTTTGTATATTGTTTGTCACCTGAAACGGCAATTTTCAATAGAGCTACTTGCAGTATGTTGCTTTGGAGCTTGAAAGGCTACTTTCCAACACATAAAAAAAAATTAAATATACTCAAAAGTATTTTCAAAAGTAAAACGTACAACAAAATAATTAGCCACGTATGTCATGAAATAATAATTTGTTAGCTTGAGGTGTAAAGATACAAGTTGAACAAAATCTATGTATGCAGTGGTGCTTACATTAGACTGCATTATCTGAAGTCAATACTTCTTGTAGATCGATGTTGCGCAAACAATATAGAATATATTTCTATAGTCTGTAAAAAGTCGGTTTTCTGTAAGTAAGGAGTAGAATGTACTAATATGTGTGTTGAAAATGTATAGCATATAAGTAAAAAGTCGTCTGAAAGAAATACTTCTAAAACTACTAGTTACTTGAAAAACATTACTCGAGTCTCTCCATGGACAGCCAGGTGAAATATCCCAATTCTACTCAGCGCCTAAGCAGAGTCTGTTAAGTACAACCAACTTCTTTTCATGTTTTCAAGTTACAATGTTTACTGGTTCTGCACTGTCACAATATGAGTTTGTTCCCAGTTGCCCAGCCTTCTATGGCCATTTAATGTAACGGGTAATCACTTTTATTGTTGGACATTAATTAGATAAACAATAATTAGATTAAAGTTACCTACCCTAGGTATATATCATATATATCTGCAAGCTGCATTTCTAATACATTCCCACAATTCAACAGGAGATGCCACTATTCATCCGCAAATCCTTTAAATTGGATGAGCGAGATCAATCATAGCTTCCGCCACTAGATGTCGCTGTATCCAAACTAATGGAAATTTTCGTTTAAATTGCTCCCGACGGGAAGCAGAGTTGTATGAAGTAGAAGTAAAAATACGGGCAATAGTATAAGGCCTGATAGGTTTCAGCTAAGCACGAGTAACTCCTCGGCTGAATGGGCTGACTGAGGAACTGTGATGGAACAATGAGCTAGAATGGTAAATGTTTGAAACTAATCTGTGTTATGGATTTTTACTCTAGAACTACTTAACGATTAGTTGACTAGTCAGTGATTAATCAAAATTAATTGGCAACAAATCAAATAATCTATTTGAATTAACGAATAATTGCAAAATATTAAATAGACTGTTTAAAAACATGAATATGAAGAAAAGCGTTAAACCAAATTTGAAATTGTTTCGAGTGAACAGGATGATTGAGCTTGAGAACTCAAAACGTTGTTTTAAAGTTATTTTTCGGTGTCGTTTTCCATTTCATTGGATAGGCTTAGTACGAAAGTGGTTCGAGAGAGACCGGGCAAGATGTTGCAGAAATGTCGGCAAGGGGAACTAAGTCCCAGATGCTATGCATGTCCTGGTTGCGGGTGTCTTACCGACTGCGCCACAGAGCAGAGTAGAGTAAATGTTTTGAGTATGTTTTGCCTAGAAAAATATATTTTAGTCGACTAATCGTTTGAAATAATCGGTAATTGATAAACTATCTTGAGGGACGCTGACATTTCGGGAGCCTCATCGCGGTCAGAGCAATATTTGCATAAGATTGACGGTGTAAATGTCTTAATCTATTATTGAGTGATTATATCAGTGAGTAACTTCAAGTCATATTTTCAAAGAGAGGGATGCATATGAGCCTTATAAGATGTATAGAAGTCCAACAAGAATGGGAATAGAGACCGCAGAGTCTATACTTAGCACATGGACCCTAGGGGCCACGGCCCTGCAATTGTGTTGTGTTCGTCCCAGCTGGTGTATGATGTTTGTAACATGAGGAGTCCTGCAGGCACCATGTGCGATCAGGTTTGGGCATGCACTTCTGTAGTTACCATGCATTCCTCTGCGCAACAAAAACACACACACAAACACACACACACATATAGATGCATGTGGCACTATTTCACACTCCGTTTGCAAAAGCTGAGGAGAGTTAGTATTGATATGGGAGATTTGCGCTTTAAATTGGAACAGATTTTGAGGTAACATCAGCATGATTCCATTAGAGGATCCGTAAAAATGTTGCATCCCATTTACTGTAATGGTGCTGTGGTTTCGATCACAGCGTCCACAGAAATGCAAGAAATGCAATGCGAGTTCTACTCCCCTTGCAGGCTTTCAGTCTATCCCCGATCTCTTCAACCCCGTTTTGATGGAAAAATAGCGCTTAGGCCGGAAAAATATCATGAACGAAGTCTATTCCGCATTTGTTCTCTGTCATT
>OMKY01209257.1:0-12149 GCA_900302395.1 Bregmaceros cantori | reverse complement strand
GGTGTAGCACCCGTTATTGTGGCAAGAGGTCCTGGTGGTGGCGGCCATATTGGATTCCTCCATTTTGAGGCCTTATTTGAAATTTTTGAGCTTGGTATACAGCAGATTTGGATTCAGCACCCCTTAATGCCCCTAAAAATGTTGTGTACCAAAAATTAACACGAAATGCCTTCAGCACTTTATACAAGCACATTCTCTGAAATTCAGCCTAGTCTAGTAGAGTGAATTTAGTAGTCTCGTCTGTAGCAGATAAGACTGATCCCATTAACCAGACTCTTCGTAAACCTGCTCGGGAGCAGGCTAGCCTCAGCGTACCAGTTGCCACGATGATAGAGCGGCGTTCGCTGCTAGCCCCGTTGTTGGAATCGGATTGTGGAGCCAAAGCCTGGATTAAGCCCGGATTGGAGCTAAGATCCTTTGCTGGAATAGGGCTCAGTATGAGCGTAGCCTAGGGCAGGTAACAAAGGTGTGGAGATGGTTGGCTGGTGCCAGTCCACATCTTAAACATGTATCAGAAACGCCAGTGTATATACTTGGCAATTTATGACGAGTAAAATTAAATCTAAAGACCACTTTGGCCTGAATCACTGCATGTCTGGCACATATAGAGGATGAGTGCACTAATTTTAGCACATCCTCCCAGTAGTCAACACTAACAACAACTAATCAAAAACTGTAGGTATTTTTTCAACCACGCCGAGTTTGAGATTGATTGAAAATCTCGATATCCTCTTTCTTCCTTCTTCTCTCTTCTTTCCAGTCCTCTGTTAAAGGATTTCTGTAAACAATCATAATTACTGTCCATAACTGGGCAATCGAGGTTGAAAGGTAGTTAGGTAAACAGCTGCTACATTTCTTAAGTCAAAATCTAAAAACAAAATCACTTTTGTGAAGCGCCTCGAGACAGCTTCGGCTGCGATTTTGGCGCTATATAACAATCTGTTGAGCTGAGTTGTTGAGTAGTCATCAGTTAAGTTTAGCCCCAGTTCAAGTTCTCTTCGCGGTGGTAACAGCACTAGGTTCAGGTTCACCACGACCCAGTCGAGAGTATATTAAAGAGATCATCCAGGTTTACTTTTTATGTCTATTCTTTTTTTAAAGTATCTCCAAAGAAGTCTTAAGAGATATGTTTTGTTCTCATAGGCGCATTTGCAAAAAAGTGATCAGCTGAATTATTTCTGTGTCTATGTTTAGATATTTGATGAGAATTTTTTGTGAAGCTTCAAACAATAGTGTCAAAGGAGGGATGAAAAATCATGAAAAATCTGTCCATACATTTTAAAGTAATTTTATAAAGAATTCTTAAGCAAATTCTTGGATTTGGATCGTGATCTGGATCATCTCTAAATTTTAATGAATTGTTTGGGACGTTGAATGTTTATGAAATCGTGGGTCACCTTTGGTCAAAATTCTAAGTAACCTTTTAGGTAAAATTTTTTTTATTGGGGAGACAAGCAAAAAGGGAAAAGCAACCACACAGCAAGGAGGAAACAGCGCAAAGACTAGTGATCTATAAATTAACACCCAAACAACATAAAAAACAAGAAAGAAAAGACCACACACACTGAACACATAGATATGGCGGGGTGTATTCATCTAAGTGATGGCAGGCTGGAGTCCAATTCGGTTTTGTTATTATTTTCAGCCTGTTTGCGTATTTACCTAGTTTAATGCACACCCCCTTCTCTTCCTAAACACTCTCTCTGTTAAGAGTCAGCGGGACGAGCCGAACAATGGGGCCATCTTGTCTAGCTAAGCTAATCCCATTTTGGTCCCATAACTTCTTGCCTTGCCATGCTTTCATTTCTTCAATAAATGTTTAATTTCCACCCGTGTGTTGACCATTCTTGCCCGTGAACAGGAAGACTCAACAGAATACAAAACTCTACAGATTTTTGTATAGCGCCAAATTGTGACCAAAGTCACCTTAAGGTGCTTTAGACAGAAAAAGCGCTTTCATTTGAATTTTGATTGGCCGTATGTGCTACTGATACTAACAGTAATAGAACCCCTTGAAAAGAGGACGAGAGAGAACAGGGCTGAGAGGAATAGCTGAAATGAAAAATTCCGATTAGTCTGAAAACAATTTAAAAGTTGGGAATGACAAAAGTTCTTTGATAGTCCGTTGACTTATGGCAGGGTTGATGTATGGCAAGTACAGAGAAAGAGACAAACAAGTGGGGTTGAAGCAGTTAGATGCGGGATGTCGGTTTTTACCTTAATAATAAATAACCATGGATCTATGCTATAAAACATAGTCTTTGCTGTGCACATTTTGTCCCGCATAGAACTTTGTGAATTTTATGAAACTATACCTAGTGGTGGAAGTTTTGAACTTTTTAAAAGAAGAAGCTCCAACTAGTTCATTACACTTTTATGTGGAGATAATAAAAAATAAACAAAGAAGAATCATCTTCCTGTATTCTCATTTCATTCAGGTTTTTCTTAAATGTAGTTGCATTTATTTTTACCTAACTAAACATCCTCCTAACATTCAATTTAAAAATCCAGTATGTTCACAAATGTGTTGGCTACAAAGTGAATCAAAAGTGAAAGTGAATTTGGTATAGATCAACTGAGTAACGTTCGAAAGAAAGTACTTGTCTTGTTGTCACTTTCATCGGACCATGAGCGTGAGCAATACCTCAAATCGAAATGGCATATAGACGAGTTCGGCGCGTATTTCCGGTCTCTGAGCATCACGTCCAGTGTCATTTAGTTTGCCGGGCTTTTGGCTATTTTTCAACATGTCTATTCGGTGGGAACACATACCTTCAGGGTTATTTAAAACAGATGGTGGTAACTTGCGGTGTGCTATTCCACACCCAAATGCTCTTAAATTAAGCACTGCAGTTTTGGACCAAAGTAAAGCAAAGGAAACAAATCCGAAGCCGCCATTATGTTTAACATGTTATGTCATGATTTTATTGCTACATTAGTTCAGAGGTAATTCATTATCCCTCAGTTTTAAACACAATTGACTCTGTAAACGTATGTCTCTCAAACCAATATCGGCAATATTCAGAAGCAGATCTCTAAAGCCACTTCTCCACTACAAAAAAACTCAAGACACAGTTCGGCGCATCTCAGTTAAGTTTAGTTCAGATAAAGAAGAATGTGTTTCCATTGTTTTTAACGCAGCCACGAGAGGGTGGTGCCGGGATTTTAAAAACTCAAAAACCCACTCCTGAGCATGTGACACCCCTCCCCATTAACACATGAATTCACAACACTACCAGCTGTGCGCTGTGATCGCTGTATAGAATAAGAGAAGGGGGTAGGGGGGATTAGGTGGCAGTCCCCCACTGATGTTTGCCTTTGTTCTATTGATGCCTGCGAGACTGGGGTGGCCCCCCTCCTGTGATAGGTTGGCCACGGTGAGTCACCCCCTCGGAGTGTGACCAATTGGCGACCAGCAAATGTTGCCACGGACGGCCACATTCTAGACCAGCAACTCAGTGGGTCCTGAAACCTGGTGTGGCCTGGCCACTTTGTGCTCGCGGAGAAGCGATTTTCCGGGTGGAAGTGCCTGTGAACTGGGCCGTGCTGGCCTAAAGTAAGCCTGTGGAAAAGGGGCTTAAATCCCTATGGTCATATAAACTGCTCCCAAAACAGACTAATTAAACATTGCCCCGAGAGATTAGTGGAAAGAAAAAGGAGCAGAGGCAGACAACCCCCCCAAAATAGCACAACAATACAAATGCTCAGGACTCGTTCTTGAAAGCCTAAACAGAACAACAATGGATCACCGCCACAGGAGAAGGATGGCCGGACGTGCACATTCTGCTACAAGCAGAGATGGTAAGAAAAATTATGATTTAAAATTCTAAAGAATCAAGAAGCAGACGAAAGGCTAATTGCATGACCCACCTAGTAGACAGCTCAGTAAGCAAACCCGTGTCTGCACTCAAATTGAGGTCGGCAACATATTCAAATAGCCTACAGCTGTTTCAGTATATTAGCCTGGTTGATACATAAAAGCGTATCGACAATTCATTTTTCATTGATTTTCATTATCCAGGCATGCATAAGTCTCTGGGTGTTACTTATTGATGTATCTCTTTTTTCTAGACACGGCAGAGAAGGTTTGCAACAACGCTGAATTTTAGGGGGCTGGCTTTCCTCACGGTAAAGACGAGTGAGAACGCGCCAGAAGCCGCCAGGGCATTGCACCACGGCAAGTTATTATATTTGAAGGCTGCGTGCGAATTACTCGGTGCCACGGCGCGATTGCATCATTGCCTAAAACTTGCGCAAGGATTCAGGCGTCAGGAGCAGTCGCCTCCGCTGGGAGGTGTTTCGTCGGGAAGGAGGTGTTAGAAACACAAACTAGCAAAGTTTGGATGGGGGGGAAAGTGCAATTCCCACGGAGTGAACTATGTTGTACCAGGTCTTGGCATTGAGAAGTGAGTCATTATAATACAGCAGCCACATCGGAATAAACAAGGTTGGCAGAACTTTTTAAAAAATTAATCCCTCACTCTTGCAATGATTTAATTTCCACAGAATGCTTTTGTTATTGGATACTCTGTCATGGCGGCTCAGAGGAGTTGTCCATGTAGAGAAAATGACCTCGTGTTGACACAGCCTAAGGAATTAATTTATATACCGTGCAAAGTTGGCCGTGATGCCAGTTAATCCTAAAAAGTAATCTGACTACTGATTACTCACTATTCCTCTAAGCAAGTAACTAAGTTAGATTACTTTAATTACTTTTAGCTGTCATTCATTATATACAGCTGCTGCTGAGTGCCAAACTACGTTGAAAAAAGAATACTATTTTTCCCTATACAATATCACGTTATTGTAAGTAGGTATTACATTTCACTTCATATTCATGTACTAAAATGTATAAACTTTTCATTTTGAGTGATTTATTGTTTGATTTTTAAACCTGAAGGCAAATAAGACAAACAAACTAAGCAAACTAAATAAAGTAACTAAACTGCAATTGGATAAGTAACTAGGCGGCACGGTGGTGCAAATGCTCCCGTGCGGATCTGTGACCCACAAACGCATGATTTAATAATCAGTGCAACTCGTTCCATTTTCTCATTCCTTTTGGAATAACTATTAGAAGCAGCCAGTCTATTGGTCCAAAAGAACATGTGACCACTTGGTGAGTAACTTTAAGTCGGATTTTGACTGTATTTCATCAATATTCATACAGAATTATTAACAGAGGGGGTGGTGTGATGTGTAACTGGTCACAGACCGACATCTAGTGGTCGTATTTTGAACTGGCGTGCATTTTGTGTGGTCGGCCCTCGGTCCCGTACCAGAGTCGGCATAGGTAACAATAAGGCACCGGAAGTGACCTTAAGAACGGCGGGACAAAATTACTCGCAAAAATTTCGCACGTAAACCCATCTAAATCATGTCCATGTCATATATATTATTATTATCCAATGGTTCCAGAAATTCCTGAACTTGTGAAATTGCACAATAACGTACTAAGAATCACACAAAATGCAGGACTCCTTCAGTCACCATAATGCGACAACTTGTGTATAAATCATCAGTCTGGTTCAGACTACATTCAGTAACTATAGTGCCACCTGTGAACAGGGTTGGCAAGGAGTTACTGTTTCAGTAAAAATAACTATAATCTCATAATAATAAAAAAACAAAAAGCTGTTCAAAACAAGTAATTGTAAAAAAAACTTACAGCTAACGCCATCCATATAAATTCCTCCTCAAAAAATTAGTGAAACTTAATGCCATTTTGTGGTATTTTTTAGTTTGCTTTTTCTTTTTTTTTTTGCCATTTGGTCCGCCTGCTATGTGCATTTCTGAGTGGAGTGCACATAGCAGCCTTACTTGTGCACGGTTGCACGTAGTGCCTGCCTTGAGCCTGGACAGCAGCTTCATCTTGATGCACACATAGTAGCCTTATTGCAGATTGTGCGGAAACATTTCAAGTTTCATCAGCCTACTCTTCCGTGCTGGCTTATGGCATAATTGCAAGAGAGGTTTTAACCTGGGCTTTGAACCGGTTCAAGGAATGAAAACGAAAACCAGGAACTTTTTGTATTTTCCTGGGAACAGAAACTAAACTGGAAACTTTATTATTTTTCATCTCCTGGAAGAGAAACACTTATTTAAAAATGGTAATCGGTTAATACCGGTTTTATTTCGTTCCTCAAAGGAGTGCACTTTGGAGTGACTTCAAAAATAAAACAAGAGTATTTATAAAATCTATAATGCAACAGTGTAGTATGAATCGTCACGGGACTCTCTGTAGCAAGTCGTTGTGATTCCGACATGCAATTCTAGAACGCTACCAGCGGGCAGCAGTGGGTTTCTGTAGCGTTATGGGTTCATCCTGGCATAAATTATATAGCATTAAACAGCTAACAGGAATGAAATTAACCGTTTCACGAACAATATTTTTTTGTTCTAACCGGTTTGGGAACATCAACTTATTGGTGGAACTCATAACTGGAAACGTGATACATCCATTTCTGTCTGGAACGAACCAATTGGGAGAAAGATATTGGTTCAAAGCCCTGATTTTAACGCATGTGCTTTTCACCATCTAACTGTGTCAGTCAGCACCTGAGGGTCGGCATCGGCTAAATCTTTGGAATGAAATGTTTAAACAACTCTGCTTTTAGTTAGTGCCAAGAGTAAATCATTGAAACATAGGACATTAAAGCTAATTGATCTACTTGATGAATTTGATTGACATTTTCTTTTTAACCCGAAATCAAATATTTTTTAAAATTCATTCAAGGTTTAAAGAATAATTCAGAGATAATTGGGAACTATTGAATCACATATTTGATGCAGTCCACTCGATGGTGAGCGGCTGACAAAGGGGGTGAGTCGAGCCCGGACTCCACATCCACACCTCCGCAGGATGCCATGCCTTTGTACAACACAGGGCCCCTTCTCCCTTCTCAGGAACTCTAACTTGGGAAGGGGTAGTTATGGCGTACATCTCCCCCAAATGAACAGCATCAGACGACATCATGCCTTTCAATGTGTCATGAGCCGCTCGTCCACGGGCGGCACCCAGGCGCCAGGTTCGTCCGTGGACCGCACCAGCACAGCTGGCGTTCCAATCTCTCCCCTTCTTAATGGGGCTTCGGGCGCAAGTCCGACGCAGCGTCCAAGTTCTTCCTGGGTCAGTACTAGGTTGACAAGTTTATGTTTCTGATAGCTAGTGTGCTCCTGTGTCATCGCCTGCTCGCCAGTTAGCCGTTTGGGTAACCTGGAACTATCTTCGACTACAGGATCAACCTCTTCCACCTCCGGATCGAGCTCGCCGGTCACGGGCCAACTACCGGAGATGAGTACTCACACCAAGACTCTTATGATATGAACATTGTTTGTTTACTGTGTCCAGAGACTCGTTTACCTGTACACTGGTGATTTGTTTAATCCGTTTTGCACAGTGTGTGCTGCAATTGTTTTGTGTTTGCTCCTTGATTTTCTGTATCAAACGGATGGCCTGGAAAGGCATCCAAGCTTTTCTCTGACTGAGTCCATATTCCTTCATATTAGCTATACGAATCATAACACAATGGTGTCAACTCTCATGAACTTTTATTAAGCCTAACTGTGAACGAAGACCGTCTTACAAGATTCAGCCGAAGGTTTTTTTGTTTTTCTCTTAATGTAAGTAATTTTTTTCAGTGCAATTTTCAGTGTTATTATTTTGGGCGCAAGCACATTTTTTTATTTTTTATTGAGAGAGTGATAGTGATAGGATTAAATTGGAAACTGGGATGTAGAGTCGGTGGGAGGCATTGCAGAAAAGAGAGTGGATTAGAACCCGCGGCGCTGCTCAACCTATGGTCTGGGGGGTCGCGCTCAGCCACTGCGCCCCAAGCAAAAAAAAATTGTTAATTGATAGTGTTAATGTGAAAGGCGTCACAAGAGAGTGGGGAAAGCAAACCTGCAGTACATGTTAGTGTGGGGAAGCAAACTCACAAAACTGTGTGCTGTGAATTCAAGACACAGGCACAAGAGTGTATACTGTATGTGCTGGATGCAGTGGTCTAATTGACTACGCCACAGACCGAGCATTCCGAAGATTATAATTAATATAAGACACCTTTGTGCTCCATTAAAAGCTTTTAAACATTGTTTATTATTATTCCTTCAACCATGCAGCGAACTGAAAATTCAACACAAGCAAAGGACAAAGTAAAAAAGCAGCTCAGGCGCATCCTGTGTCGCGCTACTCGACATGCCAGCAGGCATCGTGAAGCGCCAATCCATCGCTTTTGATGCAGCACCTGCCGCGCTGACGACTGTGCGCTAACGTACCGTGAAGGAGCACGCCGCGGTAGCTGCGTAGGGGAGGTCAGGCAGGCAGGCGGGGGTAGGATGGTGGCCTTGACGGTGTCCAGGATGAGTGTGTAATGGATGTGATAGTTAGTCTTTGTGATGATGATGCGTGTAGCAGGATTCAGGTGAGTGTGTGTTGCCCACTTTTTTGGGGGGCGCAAGCACCGTCCTTCTCTAGTGAGAGACATAGTGATAGGATTAAAATAGGAACTGGGATGAAGAGTTGTGGGGGAGACGTTGCAGAAAAGGTGGAGAGGGCCCCCCAGTGGTTAATTTTTAAATTGACTTTGTCAGAGAATACACAGGTACAGCCTGTGTACGGTCAGATTGGAACATGTCTCTCAACTAGCATTCTAATTTCTTAGCATTCTTCTTCTACGTCACAAGACCAGACACGCCACACGGATGCAAATCCGATCTCACAGCCATCTAGCGGTCAAAACATGTAACAGCACCAGCAACCAAAACCATCCACAGTGCATGCATTTTCACATCAACAAAAATATAGAGAATGATAATCAGGAAACCAATCAACCAAATGGGGAGGCCACTACACGTGCACACGTGTATGCAATGTTGTGTGTTTGCCAGGGTAGGTGAGTGGAGAAATGTATGTAATTTGCTTCTCAAGACACATTCTATTTCAACATTCAAATATTCCAGCAGCCTATTGGGGCCATTGCGATTGTTAACATGTCATCACTTCAACAGTTTTGCACAGTCTGTCAGTTGAGTTTGTTACATATGTAACAGGGGGTCTGAGCTGTAGACCGAATCTTCTATAGACCGAACGCTTACAAAGCCAACCGCTGCACACCGGTAAGTCGCTGACCTCTTGCTCTGGGTTAGGGTTAGTGGTTAGGTTCACAAAGCGTGTGTTCGCTCTGGGTTAAACGCCGACCGCCACCGCGCAGCCCGTGTTCACTCTGGGTGAGTGGGAGATCGCGGCATTAGGCATTGTGAACCCCGCGGAAGGGTCATAAAACTGATGTTCGGTCATGGGGGTTCATAACACCGGTACCAGTGTTATGAATCTTCGGTCGGTAGAACCTTCGATCCAAAGCAACTTCGGTCTACAGACATGCACCCATGTAACAGGCGACTCTGTGATGTAAACCGTTGACAGTACTCATCAGGGGTGGCAATAGACGATTTCAACTGAGACCGAGGACCCCTGCATAGTGAAGAGCAGAAGGCTCCATCCATTCGCTTTCTTTTACCTTGTAACTTACATCAATGAGATGAAAACTGCAAGTGCGATGTCAGATCCACAAACAGCCGCCATTTTTAATTTCCCAATGGCCAGAGTAGACACGGAGGCCAGATAGATATGTATTGACTCGGCTAAGATTGGGGAATAAAATATTTCAGTGTGAACCGATTCAAGGAATGTAAACCGTAAACAAACAGAATTTTACGAGGAGTGGAAACGGAAACAAGAAAAGATTTATTCAACTGTTCTAGAACAGAAACAGAACATTATGAAATCCACAAAACCGGTTAAAAACTTTTTTTTTTTCCGTCCTCTATATATTTCATCTTATCCTATGTCTGGGAGACTATTTTCATCCACTTTCACTGTCAGTCCTCAAGCACGATGCATCTGGGGCTCCATCTTGTGGACAGATGAGGAAGCGAATGTAATGGCATAAATATTTATTATGCATAAACTTTATCTAAACTTTAACATTGCACAATATAAGAAACTTTAAGAATGAACAAAATATTTGCGATCCGAACCGGTTCGGGACCAATATTTTAGTGGCGGAACGGTTCCAAGAACGAAAACGTTAAACATAGGTCCACATGAACCGTTCGGAACGGAATGTTTAAGAAATAATTTTGTTTTCAAGCCCTGCTATTAACAAGCCATGCCTTCACCAGTGCCTGAGCCATTGTGTGCCTGAGCCGGAGCTAAGATGTCTCATATAAATGCCAGTTATTCACACTGTGAGTGAAGGTCACCAGACCGTCGCGCTTTCTTCCAGAGTTCAGAGGTTACCCACTCGACTGGTGGAGCCCAAGGAAATGTCACAACCGCTTTGGAACACCGGAGACATCGCCAGAGGGAGAGAGGTAACAGCTGGGTGGGTTATTTGGCTTAAAGGGAAACACCACCAAAATCCATACTGAAATATGGTTCTTCATATTCCGAATCCCAATGTTCATAATTTCCCTATTTTCAGCCAAGTGATGGGTATAAGCCTAAACCCTTCCCTAACCCTGACCCTAACCTCTAAATGACCTTTAACTTCCCCTAACCCAACCCTAAAAGTAAAAGAAGAAGAATGTGTATCAGTGACATTTTTCGTGGCCCTTAGCCGGGAAACACATACATAACCAATGCACCTCCAATCTATCTTTTAAAGAGAAAAGGACCATACGGATAGTCAATAAAGCCTCGAGCAGAGAACATATATATAAACAATTAAGTTATTTGTAAAACTGAAATCCCTGAAAATGTTCAACTACAAAACGTTAGAATTCATGCTCAAAGCATATAAAGGTGAATTGCCTAGCAAAAAGCTTCTCCACTTGCATCTGTCTTTGGCCATCTTCGCTATAGTCCCACAGTGCAGGAGTTGTTGCTGGAGCTTCTTCTCTATTATCCTACACCAGGGCTATTCAAATACTTTGCTTAGAGGGCCACATTGTCAGAAACCCAATGGGCCAGGGTTCGGAGCAGATGCCGGACTGCACGTCCTCCCAACCTCACCCTTCAGTAACCAGTTGTTTGACAATTTTATTTTTCCCACTTTCTCAAAATTCTTCCGTGGGCCAGAAAAACTTAATTGGGGGCCGGATTTGACATGAGGGCCGCCAGTTGGGTAGACCTGTCCTACGCCATGTCATTTTATGCCTCCCTTTCTTTCTTCTGCCCCCTGCGGTCCAGTGTAATGCCACTCTTAGGATGGTGTTGGAGTCCATTCTGATTACAACGCCTATCCATGTCCACCTACGTTTGTTGGCTATAGCCAGCATGTCATGTTTGGTGATGTTGAAGAGGTTATTGTTTGCTCCTGGGCCACAATATACTGTACATAGAATCTTGCATAAGACATGATGTGTGGAAAGTGGAGAGTTTCTGGATGTCGTTTTCTGTTGTTTTCCAGCATTATGCACCATATAATAGTGTTGAAAATTATACCCATCAACACCAATACACCTGCACATATAACGATAGCGGAACATGTCCTGGAGAACATTGGCCATTTCATATATCTTGGAAGTGTTATTCACCATGATGGAGGTGTATATAAAACTTCCACAAGACTAAAACAAGTATGAAAATCCAACCAGTACAACACCAAAACAAAACTCCATGTCTATCAAAACTGTGTCATTTCAACACTGGCTTGTTGTAACTGGATTTTGTAGTTGGGTTTATGGTTGCTTCAAATCTTCCAATATAGCAAGTTGTACACTCGACTGTCAGGATGAAGACATTGATGATGCATGGCCTCGGCGGGAAAAGCTCGCTAGGTGAAGGAGCTCCCGCATGCTTGCTACAAACCGCCGCACAGCGCTCTCTTTATCTGTGCCTGCCGGCCACCATCCGTCAGATTCGCAGGGGATCGTCGCTCTCTCCCCATCGTTAGCGGGTGGGGCGGCCACTGAGAGGAGATGTAATTATGATTGTTCGTCTGAACTCTGCCAGTGACTCTATCTGTGGGAGAAATGTTGTTAGCACATTCATTTTGAGATTTTTTTAATACATTGCAGCCTCGTTTCACGTGTTCTGCCATGCTCATCAAGTGATGTCCATTTCAGTTAATATTCAGTAGTTGTCTACTCAAAGTTAATATTAAAATTGCAGGGTTGCGAAGGATAATACTGTGTGGAAATTATAT
>OMKY01209251.1:0-17479 GCA_900302395.1 Bregmaceros cantori | reverse complement strand
GGCTGAACGATAAACCGCAAAAGTAGGTTAACCGCGGTGCGCCCCCTTGCGGTTAATAGACCGCGAGGGGTGTGGTTTTAATCGCAGTTTCTCGTCTCCTCTCTTAAAAAAGCATGCATGCTGCCTTTAAGTGCATCTTACCGTATTTGTGTATGTGTGTGTGTGTGTGTGTGTGTGAGACTGTGTGTTATAGCTGTGCTATAGCTTGCTTGTGCGTTCGTTTTGTTAAACATTATGATGACGACTTGACGCTAGTGTCAGCATGGCAGCGCCCCACCCCCATCCCATTCACGGTCTGTCTCTCTCTCTCTCCGTCTCACTTTCTCGTTATCTCTCTCACCTAGTCTCTGTCTCTGTGTACGGCTTCGTAAACATTTAATAATAATTTAAACATTTAAAAGAGTGACAGATAGCGAGAGTTGCCCACACGTCTGAAAGTTTAACAACGGCGGGTTGCATGGAGGAAGCGATCTTTCTGTTTAGTGTTTATCTTCCTGGATACGCTGCCATTCCAAACGTAACGCGGCCACACTGTCACTTACAGCGCTTTGACTTGAATGACAGTGATAAATAAAAATCTAGTACTGTACTTTTCCTCAGTGTGAATATTTAGTAATGGCTACCACACTTCACACTTGGTTATCATCAAGTCTCCGTTTGTAATATGTTTTACCTTGATTGTATCAACTCAATTGTCTGGGTGAGTTTAATCAATCACCTTGTATTTGTGCAAGAATAGCATTATTATAAGGGAGACAATACTCATTACTGAACCAATCTAATCTACTGGAAATCTAGTGAACTACTCTACTGATTGGTTGACTGCAATGCATTTGCTGGTATATGTGGGGTAATATTTAATTATTTTCTCCTAACATTTCTGGTAAAAGGGAGCAGATACTCAATGCTGAAAAACATGAACAGTTCCCTTTATTTTGCTGGTGATTTCAAACAACATTATTCAAACTACGTGCATATAAGAGCTGTGATATGATCTGGCCCCAATCTCTCTCTTGCTCTTTCTGATGTCAGCAGGGCTAATACAATAATTTTATATTGCACAGAATATTCCTTCCAAGGGATTTGGTAAATGTGTCTTTGTTTTTGTGTATTTTCTTTTTATAACATTTGTGTTGAAAATTATTTAGGGGGGGGTGTCGTGGCAGAGTGGTTAGAGAGCGCATCCCCCAGGCCGAGCAGCGCCGCAGGTTTGCATACCCTCTCCAGCTTTTCTGCAATGTCTTCCCCCGATTCTTCATCCCAGTTTCCGGTTTAATCCTGTCACTATCTCTCTCAATAAAGAATGAAAAACGCCACTTGGGCCCAAAAAATAACTTAAAAAATTAATACTTATACAAGAAGTTAAAAAATAATAATAATAATCAACCAATCAGCTTGGTGATAGCGTCACAGCAAGGCGAGTCGCTTGAAGTCGGTGGAAAGCAACTGCACTGAAAACTGTGTCCGGTGAAGGTAAAGAAGTTCATGTCGAAGTGGGGATGAATGGAGACAGACCAGTGTTTCATTAGAAGGGAGATTTGACATTGTCCAGTGTTTATAGACATGCAGGGAATATGACGTGAACATGATGCCACAATGCACTTGTCATGCGCCAACCCTATCCCTGATGCAAAATTGCTGGAAGAGTTGATCAGCTTTTGACCTGCATGACCAAAGTAAATATTGCCTTGTCCTGTAGAGTGGACTCGATAATATAATATGTGCGGACACCACATCGGCCTCGCTTTTGTGAGATTACCATTGGCGGGACACATATGACGTCACAGAGCAGTTGGCCAAAAAGGGACAACAAAACTAAGTGGCATGCAATGCCACCGATCACCACTGGTCAAAGCTGCGCAGGTAAAACGAGCACAAAATGTAATGGCACTAATTGTGCACTTCTGCTCCCATTCTTGTAGGCTAAACTTACAATGGAAGCACATTTGAAAGATGCCAAAGTCACAGTACATGTTTCTCCTCGATGCTACTGTCCCTCTCACTGAGCATTGCTGGGGGCATCGCTGCATCGCTCTAGTGTACTCTAGTGTAGTCGTGTGAATTGCACATGAATGGTGCACATGAAGTGTCAAAAAATGTATTTAAATGAAAATAGGTGCTTCAGATAGTGGTGGCTCAGCCAGCCACCTTGGTCATATGAACACGCCAGCCACTGGGTAAAGACTAGCTGGGAGGGTGCATCCTCCCAGCTAACAACAATAGACTCCAACTGCCCCAGTACTACGAGTATCCCAGGTCCCATTCATCAGAAGTAAATGTAAATTATATGTAATGAAACCAAACACTATTAATTTACAATCTGTAATTTAATTTCGCAAACAAGTGACAATATTCCACTTTGTTGTGAGAACGGTGCTGTAAATATTATAATTAAGTTAAAAACATTAACGTCATGTTGTTAGAATATTAAAATTCAGTTAGGATAATAGGGGTTGAGCTGAGTCGTAGGAGTGTGTTCATAGTAATACCACTATAATTCTATGCACAAACCCCGACTTATTTCACTCCATTGCCCAGACGCCCCTTGGTTCCAGAATGGACATGGCTCAGGGTCCTCGTCGTTTTGTTTACGTCAGTCAGCGGGCAGTAGGCGTCGCGCCGCGGCTCGGTGGTGCACCAAAAACGTCAGCGAGCCCTCTGTAATATTATTTCGGAGGTGTCCGCTGGTCAAAAAGAATACTGTGCTGAAAAACAACATTGAATTGACACCAAAACCCCACAAACAATACGGACACCAATACGGAATGGCGTATGCCAGGGGCCCCTAAACGTGTATAGTTCAAATTTGGCCACCGCGAGGGTGAATGACAAGGGAAGCCAACCAATAACCCTGTCCGTCTCACGACCAGCGGGGCGCTGTCAGCCAATCGAGGAGCCGAAACGTCGAACTCGGCACGCGGGATTATGCTGCCATACATGTTCCCGGGCGTCTGCGTCGCCGGTTGATTTCCTGTCCTGGTGCATGGCGGTCGAACAAGAGGAATTGTTGGAAATTTTTCGGAGGTTCGTATTTAACTTGGTTTTTACCCAGCGGGCATCATTCTCCGCCGCTAGCTTAGCCACCGTGTAGCTTCCTGTGGGGGATCACAACGGACCGACACGCCACAGACCAAACTATCCGCTCAGTCGGATCAAGTGTTGTTTGTTAGAAGTCACGGCGGGTCGAAGTGAACATTAATTAGCTAATGGATTCCCGCCGTAACGCTCTGAGGTTCTACACTAGCTCCATGGCTAGTTGAGTGTTTAGTTTAGTAGCTTCGCGCCTCGTCGTGCGCCAGCGGATTTCTATCGCACGCGGCGGAGTAAACGCCGGCGAGCCCTGGACCCGAATCGTTGACGGTCGTAGTCGTGGTGCCGGAGGTCGCGGGACTGTCGGCCGGTTTACAAGCCGTTGTGTTAGCATGACTGCTAACCCCAGTGGTTAGCCTGTGCTGCTAACTGGGCCATAGCTGTCAACCCAGAGCTGGCGGGCGGCGCAGCGACCGGTGCTTTGCGCCAATTCAAATGTCTGTCAAGTCAAATACATTTTTGGATTTTTACACGATTGGAATAAGAGCAGGACACCAAGACAACATGGTGTCAAACATCACCAGGGGATATGAACATAATAGACTGAATGGTTATGTAATGTAACCATCTTATACTAGTATTGTGGTGTGCAGCAGTATTTTGTATGCGCGTTGATCTAGTTAGTTAGTTCCATTATGCGTCACGGTATAAATGGGGGCTACTTTGAAAACGTTAACATTGGACCATCACGTGGAACGCCTCCACTTTTTTGTTACCGCAGCCCGTGCTCATTTGATGGATGGGTGAAGGCGAGTCATGTAAATGGGTGGGTGTGGAATTGTGGGCGCCACCTTATTGTTTTTAAACGGCAACGACTTCTAATCTTAAAAACATGACAAACATGGAGTTTCGCACTTGCTCTGCTCGAGGCAAATGTAAACAGAAATCGACGCGCTATGTTTTGTTGTGCCCTGGCATCAACTCAGACTGAAAGTGGCTAGGCAGCACCCCGCCGGCTCTTGACTGAAAATGCCCAAATTAGTTTACCTTAATGGGGCTTGTGCATGGTTACGTCACTGGTTGTAGACATGTTGGTGGTCGCATCGCGGTCAGACGAACAGGGGGAGCAATAGTTGCATAACATTGTCAGTTTGAACGTCCTATATTATCCGTTTATACATGCTAATAGGCTGTCATCTGCAGGCAATTGATCACATAACCACGTCCATTGTATTTACCCCAATACAATGGACGTGAAGTGGTAAGGTATACCACTTAAGGCCCATTCATACCTCCCGTAAACTGGATATGGATGGAGCGTTGCACACGTTCTCTATCAATTATGTACGTAAATTGACACGGATCTGGGGACCTTTCGTGTGAACAGATGAAACGACGCAATACTTCAGGAAAATGTGGGGGCGCTATTGAGTATAAACAGGGGCCTGTACCATCAAAGAAGCTTAGCTCAAATCCGGACTTAATCCAGGTTTTGACGCCTCAAGCGGGTACCAACAACGGAGCGAGCGCCAAACGCCGCTCTATCACCGGGGCAACCGTTGGGATTTAGGAAGGGTTGTTACTGGGATCAGGCTTAGCCGTGGCAGACGAAACTACTTTATTCACTCTATGGCCTTATAACACTTGTCACCCAACGTACAACATCATCACAGACTTCGACATTAAAATCCATCATACTTTATTTTTTATCCCCACGTCTGTCGCTTAAATTTGTCAATTATTATTACCCGAATAAAGATCCCAATGAAGTTAACGCATTGGGATCGAAGTTATCGCCTTTTGGTACATAGGCAACCGGTTCGAAAACCGCGTCAAGCAGACAATTTTACTTTATGCAAAACACTCTACATCGCAATTATATCTTAACAAAACGGTTTGTTTACGGGGGAATATTGCAATGGATAATTACCATTCCTTTTCGGGGTCTGCCCTCAATTTGGGCTGCCCCCAAATTGAGCCCTGCTTGGCAGTTGGCACTAAATAAAACGGCTTTCGGTAATGAATCGCTTCAAGTACATAGTGAGAGGAAGATGTTTTATTTTTTTTTTTTAAAAATTGCCAACCACAGCTCATTGAAGACTCATGCATAGTCGGCCTGTCAATCACCTGCTGTCATAGCGATTCACCTGGTGTGATTTGATTTATACAACATGCCCCTATCCAGGCTGCCCCTATGGTCAGGGCGAATCTCGGTGTTGCTGTGATCACGACGATGATGGTTGCAAGTAGGACTTTGACACAAGTCCGACCCGTGACACAAGGAAAACTAGGTACTTGGCTTCTCTGTATAATAACTTCTTTATTATGAATAATAACTTCTGGTTGTTATACATATGTTTTTTTTTTCAGCAGCAAACAACTTCACTGTGGTTTGTTGCAAGAACTGTGGCAAGAACTGAATGCACCAACCGTGTAGACTGTTCTGCCTTTTCTATACTTTTTATGGTAGATAGTCTGACATGCAAAGACAGAATACCAAATCAAAGATCCTAAATATAACTTTTATTTAAATTATGTTGTATTCAATTGAGAAAAATAAGTATTTGATCCCATTAGCTATAATCATTTAATACTTTGTGGCAAAGCCTATATTTGCGGGCAAATGTTCGTTGTAGTTAACCACATGGTTAAGACATATCAGGGGAAATTTTGGCCCATTTTTCCTTGCAGATCATCTATAAATCATTATGTTTGGTGGGCTGTCACTTAGCAACTTGGACCTCCAGCTCCCTCCATAGATTTTCGATTGGATTGAGGTCTGGAGAATGGCTCAAATGCCTTTAATGTGATTCTTCTTTAATCACTCCCTTTGTTGCCTTTGCTGTATGCTTTGGGTCATTGTTGTTTGGAAGACCCAACCATGGCCCATTTTCAGCTTCCTGCAAAGGGGAGGAGCTTGTCCCTTAGTACTGCACGATACATGTCTCCATCCATCTTCCTGCTGATGTGGTGAAGTAGCCCTCTGCCCTTGGCAGAGAAACAACCCCAAAACATAATGATGCCACCTCCATGCTTGATGATGGGCACAGTGTTTTTGGGGTCATTGGCAGTATTTTTCTTCCTCCACGCATGATGAGGTGAGAGTAGGCCAAATTTTTGTCTCGTCTGACCACATAAGCTTCTCCCATTACTTTGTGCATCTTTGAGATGATCATTGGCATACTTTAGGCGGGCCTCCAAATGTGCCTTCTTAAGCAGGGGTAGCTCTTGTCCACTATAGGATTTTAATCCATTGCAGCGCCAAATGTTAATGTTTTTATAGGCCATTCCAGATTTGTGCAGGTTAACAATCCTGTCTCTGAGGTCTTAAAAGACAGATTCCAAATTCGCCTGAAGACTAAAGGGCTCTAATTGTCTGATTCTGTGAGCAGGTGTTTGTTATAGTGGTGTCTTCAATTGAGGTTTGTGAAACCCAGAACGCCTAATGCATACTTGGAGAACAAATACTTATTTTCCTCAATGAAAAACACATTAATTTAAATAATCCTTATATGTATTGCATCTCTCCATGTCAGAATACATCTACCATAAAAAGGGTTAGGGTGTATATGCACACACCTATGTGCATTGCTGTGTATATGTATGTGTGTGTGTGTGTGTGTGTGTATATATATATATATATATATATATATATATACCTGTATATAAACAATAGATATACAAACAATATATATATATATATATATAAACAATAGATATATAAGCACAATGGATATCAATGTCAAGTCTAGTCTGCAGACGTCAGCACATTTGTTTATTTTGCTTGCCAATATGTTCCGGGCCCTGTACCATCAAAGGAACTTCGCTTGAATCCAGGCTTAATCCAGGTTTTGGCACCCCATTGAGGTACCGACGACGGGGCTAGCGGCAAACGCCGCTTTATCACCGTGGCAACAGGTGCGCTGAGGCTAGCCTGCTCCGGAGCAGGCTAACGGAAGAATATGGTTGTGAAGATCAAGCTTGACCGTTACAGACGACTTGATTCACTTAGCGCCCGTGAAACGCTTGTCACCCAACGTACAACATCATCACGGACTCATAGAAATCTGTCCTACTTAATTATTTATCCTGACAACTGTTGCTTAAATGTGTCATTTAAGATTACACAAATAAGTGTCTGAATGTCTTTAAATCAGTGCTTAGAACCGGTTCAAGGAACGAAAACCGGGACCTTTTTGTATTTTCCAGTGAACAGAAACAAAACCGGAAACATTATTATTTTTTATGTCAAGAACAGGAACACTTATGTAAAAATAATGGTAACTGGATAATACCAGTTTTATTTTGTTCCTCAAAGTTTTCATTGAAACACAGCGCGGTCTGTCCCATAGATGTCCGCAGCTCTGCCAGTCTCTGCTGCCATGCGCCTTTCCTTCCCCCTACCCCCACTACACCGCTGAGTGCCCCGCGCAAAACATTAATAGTAACCTATGGGGATTTTTGATGCGCCATACAAGGCACATTACAATAAGTGTTTAAAAAAATGTATAAAGTGCATAGTGCACAGCATTTAATTTGGAGCATGCCTATGTCCATGAGTAAGGGTACTGCTTCCCTGTCCCCTGAGTTATGCTAACTGCTTTTGTTTTGTTTAGCAGTTAAAGCATGCTCCTGGCCCAGATAAACGGTGAGTCGCACGGCATGGCAGAGTTCCACGACACCGACGGCCAGCCGGTCACTCTGTGTTTGGCTGAGGCTGTGGCAGGTGAGCTAATTTTCTTTTACACAGATGTTCTAGTTTTCAATTAAGTGAAATAAGAAAATGTTAGATTCTTCTTCCTGTCCTGTTCGCTATGGAGCTTTATGGCAAGTTGTGATAATTATGTTGATGATGATGATTTGCTGTTATTTTCCATGCGAATAAATCATTCATTCATTCATTCATGTACCAGGTAAGAGCATATTTGAGCTGTAGAATTTTCCAGTTTTCCCGCTGACTCAGTCATCAGTTATGATACTAGTAGATACTATTTTAGTGCCCCAGCTCTGCAGTCCATCTCCTTAATGTAACCATAGTTGACTGTTTGAATTGAAAGCCTCTCTTTTTCTGTCTCTCAACCTTGCTCTCTCTCTCTATCGCTCTCTCTCACATACACACACGCGCACACCAAGGCTTTTTAAATGGTGAAGCACATTTACAATGTGCTTCACCAATATATTCTCCTGTATAATTTATTTTTACACTTTACATGCATTATTGAAAATATTCTTGCCTCTTTATACTTTCATTTGTAACTGTTTTCACACCAGGAAAGTCCTTTGGTTCGCCCTTTAGTCCGGACCAAGTAAATCGGTTGCTATTCACACTGTATATTTCTTCAAGAGGACCAGATTATAGAGCCCCAGCACAGTGTCATGGACACTTTTTGCTTTTTTGGGTTGTTCTCCTTTTACTTAATACACAGTAATTACCTGCCCACAAATACGCGTTTCTCTTTATCAAAAAGCCGTGTTTCAAAATTATCAGTGAAATAAAAAGTGCCACCCTGTCGTACCAACTGACGACGCTAGAGGGCAATAACGCACCGTAAATAATTAGGTCGTCATTCAGTCGGCAGACAGAAGCATGCGATATTATTTTCATACAGAACAATGCGTTAGAATTTCATTAACCGTTTTTAAAGTCAGAACTGGTGGATTTATTTCGTTTTGGTCAAAGCACAAGAGTTCTAGGGTTTGTTTTCCAACACAAAAAGTCCGCCAGATGGACTTTTTTGGTTTCGCTCGAATTAAAGGAGGCAGGTCTGAATACGCCCTAAATTACATGTTTTCCAGACTGTTCTACCAACTTTTGCTTGCTCTACTCTCAGTTGATTCCATGTAATGTATTTCTGCTGCTTTGCCCCTGGGAGCGTACCCTGGAACAACGAGAAAGAACATGTTTACCATATTAACCTTTTCAGTGCTAGCAATTTGCACTGATGTTTGAAGCGTCACTAATTATTCAGTTCAAATTGTATCTAAACATAATGGCTTGTAAACCAGAAGATGTCTATCTACTTTTCAGGGGAAACTGTGTGATGTCACGCCCATTTATGAGACTTCGTACATGCAGCTGATTTCATTTTAATGATATAACAATGTATTGTTTTGACCCTTTTCGGCTGTGGGTTAAATTGTATTATTTGATTCATGGCTTTAATGGAAAATGGGACGAATAACGGGGGTCAGGGAATCTCACTAGAATGCTTGGTGGGATGTGTGGCACGACACGCAATGTTGACCCACCTGCGTTACGTTTTGGCTTTTTGATGAGTTGAGTTGAGATGAGTCAGCAATTGAATTTCTTTTTACCTTTTCAAAGGCATTTTTATGAACAATGGACAAATGAAATCCAAATTGAATAAACTTTGAAATATGTTATTTTAACAAAGCCATACTGCTGTGGCATTGTTGCAGACAGTGAGCCAATGGAGAACATTGACACGGTGAGCCTGCAGGCGGTAACGCTCGCCGATGGCTCCATGGCGTACATCCAGCACGAGTCCAAGGCTTCGTCGTTCTCTGAGCAGCATGTCATGGATGGTCAAGTCATCACCTTAGAGGATGGGTCAGCAGCCTACCTGCAGCATGTCATGCCCAAAGCAGGTATGCACCACTGTAGCTGTCTAAAAATACTAATAGTCGTCATCATTGGCATTATTATTAACTTAGAAAACACCATCAGATTCATATTGAAATATGTTCTTCCCTGTTCTTAGGCTAGTCGATACATATCTGTGTCTATCTTGTCTCTGTGTCAGCGCAGCAGTACTTTGTCTTCCCATAGCTCAAATTCACAGACCCAAAATTTGGCTGAACAAAATCAAATTTTTAGCTGCCCAACGTTGGCTGTGAAAGGGTGCCTGTCCATTGGAGTTTGTTGCCGCTCGTCACTCCGCAAGGCAGAGCTTAGGCAGAGTCCTCAGCTTCCCAGGGAAGTTCATACCTCACGTAAAGTACGGATACGGATGGAGCGTTGCACGTACGTCAATTGACACCGATCTGGGGACCTTATGATTACGTGCGAACGGATGAAATGGAGCAATACTTCAGGGAAATGTGGGGGCGCTATTGAGTATAAACACAGCAACGCAAAAGACAACTAACTTCCCAGGAAAGTTGGTTGTCTTGTTCGGATACCTGTGCTATTTAAAGGAGATATCCAATCTAGCGCCAACCTTCCGACACGGGCCGCTTGTCACGAGCGTCAACTCGAATTGAAGCACCGCTGGTACACGAGCATATTTCGAGTATTCATGCTATGACAAGCGTCACAAACTCCAATGGAAACTTGGAAATGCACCCTAAGAACTTGCATACCAGGTTTATGAAGGAAACATTTAGAAGTGATTAGCTGCTTCTATCTATGTATAGATAAACGCAGAGTGAGTGCACGTATGAAGGCAAGGTATGTGTTGACTCGAGTCAGGGTAACATCAAGGAAGAACATATTTCAGGTGATGTTTTCCTTTAAGCACATCCAATAGCAATGTGTGGGGTGTAATATCATTACTGAAATGCTGTTAATGCAATTGGACTATTATTATAACCATGAAACGCGGAGCGTAATAGATGTTAAGCTTTTGCGTTTGCAGCCATGTAACATCTTTTGTGTTAGCGCACTAACTTTTGAATGAATGGATGGATTCAAGATGGTCACATTTTTGTTCTGTTCACAACGTCTGACAGGCTGGATGGATTTGCCCCAGATTTGTTGTTTCATATAAAGCATAAAATCTTCAAAGATGGCTGATTTTTCCTACCGGTGTGTTAACACTCTGAGAAGCATCGTGTACAAGGCCAGTGATGTCACAATTCACAATTTTGGGGATATCCCTTTAGCAGTTGGAAACAACTGCATACTTAGTTTTTTGACTAGAAAGTGTCCCTTTCACCATAGTTTGAGGCCCATAGGGAATGTATGAACGCATTTGGCATTTTTCAGTGATGTCATGTCACGTGTTCAGTGATGTGGTCTCTGATTGCATCTCTGTACCACAGTTAGTGGTGGTTGACACATGCTCACGTCTAAATGCAATGTGAGCAGAAAATTGGGTAGTACATGCCCATGTTCCATATCTTTGGCCCTCGTGTGGCAGGAGGAGAGAATTGTATGTGTGTGAGTGGTCACACGCCGATACAGTAATGGTTGCTCTCTCACACCACAGTTGCAAAAAACACTTTTCCTTTTCTGATTTAGTCAGCTGTAATGTGTTAAGGTTACTATTTTATGACCGTAATCCATTAAATATATGCATTAATTAATCAACTCATACATTCTTATAAGGTTTACATTACAACAACTGTAATAGGTTTAAAATCATTTACTCTGTCGCCTGGACGTAGTCTGAGCATCTGCTTCCATTTCATGGTTACCATTTACTCCCTAATATGTCATGGTTTTTGTGTTTTAAACAGACGACGGCCTTCACTTAGAAGAAGGGCAAGCAGTTCAGCTGGAAGACGGCACGACAGCGTTCATCCACACACCAAAGGGTAGGGCTGCCGTGACACTTGAAGCTGCCTTGAACTAACTCGCATTGATGTCTGGCGGTTCATCAAACAAAAAACAGCTTTTAATATAAACATGTTGAATGCACAAGTCGGGGGCTGCAGAGGGGCTTATGGAGACCGTATGTCTGCAGGCTAGGGAGGTGTTGCATGGAGCCCTCTAGGGAACATAAAAGTGGTGGCATTGTTTGTCTGATTGTTGAATAAATAAAATAAATTATATATTGTATTGAAATTATGTGGGGTTGCTATCAGTAAGGAAAAAATGTGTTTACAGCTTTTTCCAATTAAAAAAATGCCTTCTGAGCAGTGATGTCAGTAACTTTTTTTCAGTAACTCATAATCTATACCTATAACTATTATAATATTAGTTATTATTTAGTTACTTTAAACACCACTTAGTTACCATAGTTACTAAGGCTGAACGATAAACCGCAAAAGTAGGTTAACCGCGGTGCGCCCCCTAGCGGTTAATAGACCGCGAGGGTTGCGGTTTTAATCGCAGTTTTTTGCCTCCCGTCTTTAAAAAAAATCCCCATGCACGCTGTGCCTTTAAGTGCATCGCCGCACTTAATGTATTTCTGTGTGTGTGTTGCTGTCTCGCTTGTGCATTCGTTCGTTTTGTTAAACATGTTGACCACGGCAGCGTCCAACCCTCGCCCCTCGCCGCCTGTCTCTCTCTTTCTCCATCTCTCCGTCTCGTTATCTCTCTCTCTCTCTCCGTCTCTGTGTACGGCTTTGTTACCATTTAATAATAATTTAAACATTTGAAAGAATGACAGATGGTTAGAGTTGCCGACACGTCTGGAAGTTTAACGATGCCAGTTCGCATGGAGGAAGCTGATATTGTTTACGGATACGCTGGCTTCGCTGCCCTTTCACACGCAATGCGGCCACAGTTTCTGCGCTTCCAGCCTGATAGTGATGCACAACGGAGAGTAGCGCGACCGTCTGCGGTACACAGGGCTGACGCGCGCTGTTCTAAAGAATGAATACGAACTCTTCGTTAATTGTACAGCAAGGCAACAAACCGCAAAATATCCAGTTGGCTAATTTTATTGTTGTTCAATTATATATTTATTATGCTGTATTAAAAACATAAAATGTTGTGTCTGTGTGTGGGGAGGGGGCTTGTTTTTTCATATTGAGCATATGGTATGTATTTGAAATGTATTTTATTTTATTCAACTTACTTTACTTTTTCTTATACTTCTTTATTATAATTTGTTTTTTTTAGTAACATAGGTGTGGAAGAATTTGGGCAGGAGAATATTGCTGCTTTTTTCATTTATAATAGATTTGATTTTAATATATTTATTTTACTTCCTCAAAAATGTTAACCAACTCGATGCTACTTGCCTCTGAAAATATGTTGCTATGTTTGCTATATGTCTGTAAAATAATAATAAAATGTTCAGTGGTATCACTGGTATGTGATAATCAACATGTCCTCGGCCAACAGATAAGATGGCGCTGGCACGGGCCACCCTCCTTTGATCTTTACATAACATCATTGGTGGATGAAAAACATTGTTAAAAACATTAGTGTGAGGTACTTTGGCTATGTTGATGTATTGGAGCTGATATTATAAGCAAAATGTTTATCATGTCATAAAGCTGTGTTTAATTAGTTAATTAAAGGTATAATACCATGGAATTGTAAAGTTTGACTGGCATATCGGCAAAAAATGTGTGTTTATTGTGGTATTGGCCAGTTCAAATATTATTTAATGGCATTAACTGCACCATTCTTGGGTTGGCATGTGTGATTGTTGTTCAGAAGGATATGATCTTTATTTTAAAATGACCAAAAACTACACATTACATCGTAATAAATCATAACCACAACAATTATAATTGAGCAATCATTTCAAATTGGCACACATTTCTGCAACAGTTAAAGGAAGTTGGAGACTGGAGACTACATTTTAATTTGCTGAAGGATGCCAGCTGGGGGTGTTTGGGAACACTAATATATTTTTTTATCTATTGCATATGTTTTCACTGGTCTTTTTTGTATATACAATAAATATTTTTGTACATTTCTCATGCTCAAAAATCGAGATGCATGAGAATTATTGGTACCCGATAATATCGGCCAATTTGGGCTTATTTTTGATCGGCCCGATAATCATATTTTCCCGAGAAAATGTCCGATGATTTAATGAAAACTTGCGTTCAAAAGTAGCGAGTCTAGCCAATGAATCACTAGCATTCCGTAAACAAACATGGCTTCCCCTGTATGGGTGTTCTTTACGGTGGCGGAAGAAGACAATGCTTTCGCTTCACTCGGCAGGTTTAATACGGCACATATCCAGACCAGGGGAGTCTCCATTCCCCACTCCTCTGGTTACAATGGTGCATATCCAGACCGCGGGAGTCTCCATTCCCCAGTCGACTGGTTAAAACGGTGCATATCCAGACTGCGGGAGTCTCCATTCCCCACTCGACTGGTTAAAACGGCGCATATCCAGACCACGGGAAGCTCCATTCCCCACTCGAAAATGGTCTATTGTCTGTTTCACAACAGAGATATGGACGTCCGATGTTAGCCCTGTCCGCATGCTAAGTTCAACAGTGTCACAAGGTTGTTGTTTATTTACTTTATTATTGTTGTAGATAGGTCAAATTATATATTACCATAAATATGAAAATTTGAACTTATCGGTATCGGCCCTGAGAGGCAGGAAATTATTGGTTATCGGCATCGGTTGAAATTTTCATTATCGTGCATCACTACTCAAAAATGAAAAGCAGTACAGCTCAGTGACCTCCGCAGCCCTGCAAAAATGTATAATCCCCTTTTTTAGAGTTCCTTCATCCCGCCCTGCATCCAACTCCTGTAGCATTGGCTGTCTTGTTACATAATACCAGTCATCGGCAGAGACCATCTCCAGTTTCCATGGAGCTCGGTTCCGTTTCCATAGCAGTGGGATGGTCCTCTTCCACACTGCTCATCTCCAGCATGCCGTTGCATTGGGACTGTGCCAAAACATCCAGTATCTCGTTACGCTGCTAGCTTGTCCTCTTAACAGCCTGAGCGAGGGGGGGGGTTGTTTACAGGCACCTCACGTGTTGCACACCATTACCCATACAGTTGTATGTGTGTGTGTGTGTATATATGTGTAATTACCTGCGTCAAGCAGGTTATGTTTTCAATTGCGTTGGTTCGTCTGTCAGCAGGATCACTGAAAAAAGTTATACACGGATCTGGATGAAATTTTTTTTGAGATGTTGGAACGAACAAACGAAACAAGTGGTTACATTTTGGTGCATTTCTGTAGCCTATAAGTAACATAATAGTTTGAACACTGTTAGGAGCTTACAAACGGCGATCACCTCCAGCAACACACAGCAGTTGGCTCCACTCTACTGCGTGATAATAGATGGAGATACCGGCTGGCCGCAGAGTTGAAAAGTCTAATCGCCACACACATTGTGGCACACATTGTCCATTATGGCCTGTATCTTTTTTCTTGTGCACCTCTTCACCACAGACTCCAGTGAGTCTGGCCTCATCCCCAGCACTGAGCCAGCCTTCTTTACCAGCTTGTTTAGCCGTGTTGCGTCTTTGTCCATGATACAGCCTCCCCAGCAGACTGCAGCGTAGAGCACAGCTCTGTGTCGTATTTAGCCCTACCGTCCCCCAAGCTGGAGACCGGGGTTTGCGTTCCACCTCTGGCAGATTACGAAATGCCTCGTCCACACGGGACTGGAGTCCGCATTTTCCCCTAACAAACTACCCTCCTTTCCAAATGGCGCCACCAATTTACTGTCTCAATCGGTTTTTTGGAATCCAGCCTTCAAGGTGGTGGAAAGACTTCGTATTGCTGGTGCTGGAAACGCAGTGCGGTCGCGACACCAAATGATACATTTTTCTGTAGCCTATAAGTAACATAATAGCGTCTAGCTGTTTTGGCATAGGTAAACCCATGGCCTTGGTTCAGGTTTGCATTCTGAGTGCTTCTGGTTGTGTATGTGAGATTGAAGTTGAAATGTGAAAATCAAGTTTTCTATGTGACGCTGTGGTCTTAACTTAATCATGTCTTGGCCGATTTTTACAATCTAGGTGCAAGGTACTAGGTACTGCTTAGCTGTGTCTGGACATGTGATACATTTAAAGCAGGAAAAAGTGGGCCTTTACAGTTTATGAAATTGTCGATTTGTAGCAATTTCATATTCACTACTACGCTAATGGCGACATCCCCAAAGCTCACCGTGGCCTACTGCCTGTCACATGCTCTACTGTGGGGCTTCCCGTTGCCGCGGAGGTTTGTTGGGACAGTTGAGGCTGTTGACTTGATGTGAATTAATGGTGGGCCAGACACTGTAGTTCCATTGTTCATGCAGCTTGTGCTTGCAGCACAGAATGCACTGCTAGTCTGTTTCAACTCAAGACCCATGTGCCTTGTGTCTTGTTTATGGCTAGAACTTGTGCACACATTACAAGTACCACCACCACCAGTACCACTTTTTGACAAACGTGCTGTGGGCATGTTAGTATACTCGGAAACTGATTTAACTCTTGGTTTACCAAATAAGAGTCTCAAAGCTATTGTGGCGGTCAAATTATGATCGCACCAGTACATGGGGGCTAGTCTTTTCTGAAATTGAACCTTTGCAGACAATTCTTGAATGTTAAAAGCCACGCTAAGCCACTGGGGGGGTCCTTTTGGATGTTGTTTAAGGCATGTTTGATAATTGATAAAATGTAGCATTCTTTCCAAGAAATTAATCACAATTTATGAATGTATGTTCTTTTCCGGCATTCGGCAGCTGTAATTAAAGTTATAGTGAAAAGGCTTTTTCAGTTGATTTAGGTTAGGTTTAATTTTGTATGGCTATTCGGAGGAACTTTTAGAAATGCATGTGGAATTGAATCCATTCCGATGGCATACTGATTATCTGCGTGTTTTTTCCTCTTCTAAGATAAAAGCATAGCTGACAGCCAAGTATTGAACACTGGAGGTGACATTAATAGACACCTATACACTATGTATAATTACTAAAATACATCCGAAGCAGTGTTGTGACTGTAGTCATTACATTTATGTATGCTGTATGTGTGTTTTGTATGTATTACAGTCTACCCACTGGCTTTGTCAATGAATGAGTGGTTTGCGTTGAGTTGAGCTTATTCTTGTGGTCTCATACAACTTGAGGGAACTTTAATATAATTAATTTTATATATATATTTTTTAAAAGGTGTGAACACGAGCAAGCAACTTCCTTTAATGCTTGTGTCTCAAAGTCGAAACTGCGCACCCTGGCCCAGGCATTATCCAGACCGCAGGATTGATGTTATCTTCCCATCACTTTCTCTCTTCCTCTCTTCCTTCCGTTTGATACTGTGCCTTCAAGGATTTGTTTTTGAGAGTCCTTGACACGTCCGTGATCAGAAATTACTAAGGATTAAACTTATTGAGTTGTATGAAATTAATCGACAATGAAATCAATAATTGACTAAGCAACTAATTGTTGTACTCCTAGTCACAACAGGTCAAATGATTTTCAACAACCTGTCAATTAGGGCTGCAACTAACTATTATTTTCATAATCGATTAATCGGCCACTTTTCCTGGCGATTAATCGATTAATCGGATCAATTTTTCTCATTAATAATAGTAAAAATGAATATATAAAGTGTGTGTGTGTGTGTGTGTGTGTGTGTGTGTGCCTGTGGACTGTGGATGTTACCGAGTGTCTGGTGGTGGTCGCCATCAGATACGTTCCGTCTGGTGAGTGGTCTGGGTCTCATGGAGAGAGCTCCTTCGCCGGCTCCACGCTGCTTAAAATCAAATCACAATCGCATCCTCCTCAACTCCCCGCACACACACACACACACACAGACACACACACACACACACACACACACACACAAGTTCACGGGAGAAACACACAAAATGATTACGTACGCGGTATGAGTGGAAAATGC
>OMKY01209247.1:0-15506 GCA_900302395.1 Bregmaceros cantori | reverse complement strand
CCCCCCCGCTTTGGAAAGTGTTTAGTGCATAACAAATGCAAGGCCTTTCATTGGGACAAAATGCTTGATTCAGTCATTGTGTAGATATGGCCTTAAATTCGGAACATACTATGAGGGGGGAGTGAATTAGAAAAAAATATGAACTATTAAGCAGGGCTTTGAACCAATATTTTTTCGTTCCGATCAGAAACAGAATTATAACGTTCCCGGTTATGACTTCCACCAATAAATTGACGTTCCCGAACCGGTTAGAAAATTAATTTCGTTCCTGTCAGCTGTTTAATGCTATGTAATTTGTTGCGGCGAACCCAAAGCGACTCGCTACAGAGACCCGTTGTTAGCGCTCTACAGCCGAGGTCTCATTGCGTGTTGGAGCGAACCCACAACAACGCGCTGCAGAAAGTCCCGCAATGATTCCTACTCCACTGCTGCATCGTAGATTTTATAATTACTCTTGTTTTATTTCTGAACTTATCCCAAAGTGCACTCCTCTGAGGAACAAAATAATACTGGTATTAACCGTTACCTTTATTTTTAAATAAGTGTTCCTGTTCCCGGAACATAAAAAATAATAACGTTTCCGGTTTCGTTTCTGTTCCCTGGAAAATACTAAACGTTCTCGGTTTTCGTTTTCGTTCCTTGAACCGGTTCAAAGCTCTGCTATTTAGTGTCATCCATCACTCCTCGAGCAGATTTACAAATACACATACCACAACTTTTTGTCAGATCAATCAGGGAACTATCGCTCTCCCCCTTTGTCATCTTAGTATCATTTTTTTTTTTTTGCAAAGGAGTGTTGAAGGCGATTACAGGCGGCTCACGTGAGTCAAGGCCACAATACACTGTGCGATTTTTGGGAAAGGTTGAAAATGGGTGTCATTATAAGCCCAATTCGCACTGCCATTGAATTACGTGGGGACCTCTGGTAATTCACAATCACCCCCTGACGTCTGTGTTATTTTGTTGGCATTCTGACAGGATTAGTAAAAGTCTGTCTTTTGTTCAATTTAAAGGACATTATGACATATGTGCCGTATTTTTGCTTGCCCACATGTGTACACACATACACAGACTTCACTCTCTCAGACACACACACACGCGTGTGCGTGAATTCACAAAGTTAAACAAATTCAGGATTCAAACCATTGTGGTGTTTCACCGAATCGCAGTAGGTAAATTGCAGTGGAATTATTACTTTGCAAATCACTGCATTCGCGCGTCAAATCGAACTCAGACATCCTCCGCAATTATTCCGAATTACCAGTGCGGAAAGTCCAGTGCGAATTGGGCTTTACTGATTGCACAGAGCCTGCAATCCGGATTGTGAACCGCGTCATCTCTAAATTTTAATGGATTGTTGCTTGAGCCAATACCCACTTCGGGCCAAATTTCATGAAAATCTCTTTTTGAGAAAAGGTGTTCACAGACAAACCAGTAAACAAACAAACATACCTCCTTGGCGGAGGTAATACTGAACTCTGTCGGAGATTGCCAAACATTGCACGGTGTATTCCAGGCTTAAGTGTTAGTGGTCGACAGTTGGCACTTTTTAAGAGGATGTTACTGGAAGCCCCGCTGGTCCACGGCAGGCAGATCCAGTTTGTTAAAAGCACGTTACTAGGAGTCCTGCTGGGGTAACCTGCAACAACGTTCAAAAGGCAAAAAAAGTCCCAAACGCCTCTCTCACCACGCTGGTGGAAGTGGACGAAAGTGCTAGACATATTGATGTCCAAGCTGCCTTAAAAGAAAAAAAAAAACATTGTGAAAGGACAATTTTCCTTAGGGTCAGAGCCAGCGCCAGTGTATGTGTATCTGTGTATATGTGTGTTGAAGTCAATGATGGAAGGTGATGAAAAACGCACAGAATTTCAATGAGCATTATGTAGGTTTGTACAATGTGACGGCGTCAACTTTGAAAATATCTATATAGGTTATTTTGGTTCTTTGTACAAATGGAATCAATCCAGGGGCATTGTCCTGTGTGTGTGTGTATGTGTGTGTGTGAGGCTGCGGATGTGTGTGCGTAAATGTGTGCTGTGTGTGTGTGTGAGATAGATTTTCTCTCTCCGATTGATAGCAGATGTAACAGAGCTTCACGGGCCATAAATATCTTCCGGGAGCCGATGATTTCGATTGTAGCTCGAGCGGGTTGGGGGAAAAACTCAATGGTCAGCTTCACTTTCAACGGCAGCGTACAGTAATCCTCTGCTTGCCTATATGCAGTTGGAATATCCTTTTAAAATTATTTTATGTTTTGGGGATTTTTTTAGGGTTGGATTGCATTGCATTCCAGCACAGAACCAAAATCAGGATCATAAGCACTTTAAGTTCCGAGGAACACGTGAATTAAGGAACATGGAAAACAGTAAGAGATATATTCAAAATTATTTAAGGTAGAAGTGCACCGATCATGTTTTTTTGCTCCCGATCCCGATCCTTTGATTTTAACGATCGGCCGATCCCGATCTCCGGTACCAAGTCCTGATACCGAGTCCCGATACAGAGTTCTGATCCTACAAAAATTGGTAGTACCCAAACTATTTGGCACAATTGTCAATTTCAATAATAGCATTTGGCTCCCCGACTCATTTACCTATCCTGATCGGGACAAAATCACGAGTCCGGATCCTTGGGAAAAAGTCTGATCGATCACCGATCTGAGGATCGTATCGGTGCACCTCTAATTTAAAGTATTAGTGAGGCTGGCTTCTGTAGTAATACGTAATTTGTTTCAATCTTCTACAAAACCAGTTGATTCTAGTCAGCAAAACGTCTTGGCCAGAGGTCCGTACCACCAACGGTGCTCATTATGCCCGACGGCGCGAAACAAAATTGGTCTATCCTTTCCTGACGTTGTCCCGGAGCTTGTGATTATGCCTCTGTCTTTATAAGGATGAACGTAATAGATCCTCTAGAGAGCGGTGCTGAGTCGCGACAGACAGAGCACGCAGCCCGTAGCCAAAACGCTCGTGACTGCCCCCCAGAGTTTCTTGTGATATTTCTCCATCTCGACTGGAGCTCACAGGATTGCTAAAGTCTTGGCCAACGGACAAAGTGATGGTTGAAACTGTTTACGGAACCGGATGAAAGTGTCCCTCTCCATTATTAACAGTGGATGGGCCTTTAATCACGTCTTGAATAATCGCCTCGTTCAGCATTCAGTTGCAATGATACCACCAATGGAGCTTGAACAAGTCTAGACACTAGCCTGACTGGGTAGACAGACGTGAGCAATCGATCCCACTAGATCCCACTCTGTGGACTCCTGTGTTGATTTGCATATAGAGTGTTCATCTACATAGACCTACGACCACTCTGTATTGACTGGCCTGTTCAATAAGCCTATTAAGAGCATGCCTTTTGTGTTTTGTTGTTGCTCTATGTCATATGTTCTATGTATCTTTCCCCGAGTACTGAACAAATTCCTGGTCTGAACTCTGTCTCATTGACTATGGCAATACACCTGGTTGTGGTCAGGGAAATAATGGTCAACTATCACAAAACTCGTAAATTCGTCAGCCAATAATCTCCCCTGAAAAAACAAGTTTTTTGCTGCATTAAATCAAATGTTGCATGTTTAGATTCCTGTATGGCAATTTAAAGTGTTCATACAACGCATTATAATATGCATTCTTGCATTACATATTTGCTGATGAATAAAACAACAACATTGTGCTAAGCTGATAGGTTGGTAAGTTGATGGTACATTCCCAAATCAGGCTGACGAGTGAAAAAGACCTGTGCACTGAGCACAGGGGAAGCCTTGGCAGGGTATTTCACTTAGCACTTTAGCCCTAGTCTTTTACCCTTACATCATACAAATCACACACAAAAACACTTTAACAACTGTACTCCTGCTTGATACTAGAAATGTGGTTCACACAAGATATACGTCCTTGAAGCCATTACAAGATATACGTCCTTGAAGCCATTACAAGACATACGTCCTTGAAGCCATTACAACGCCTCGTGTAAAATGCATAGAAGCTTCAATTTAAGGTACAGGAGTAAAGTTTAGGGGTTAGGGCTTAGTTAGGCACTCGCAAAAGCCACAATGTGTTTTGTGAGCATTGGCAAAGTCTGGTTTTCCTGCACAAATTGATTTATATTTACTGGCCTATATCCATGGATATTTGATAATGTTGCTGGCAATGTTTTAAATATAAAACACTTCATACTTATAGACGAGTTTACGTGCGAAACACTGGGGGGAGCCATTTTGTCCCGCGCTTCTGCTGGTCACTTCCGGTGCCCGTACGTACGTCCACTCCCCTTGCTTTGTTCATCATTTTACATAAATATTGATGAAATACAGTCAAATTCCAATCAAGTGGTCACATGTTCTTCTGGACCAATAGGCTGGCTGCTTCTACTAGTAATTCTAAAAAGAATGAGAAAATGGAACGGGTAGCACTGATTATTAAATCATGCGTTTGTGGGTCACAGATCCGCACGGGAGCATTTCGGTGTCGAATAGCACACCACAAGTTACCACCATCCATTTTAAATAGTGTGTGTGTGTTACCACCGAATAGACATGTTGAAAAATAGTCCAAAACACATCAGAAGAAATGGCACCGGAAGTTACATTCGTCTATTGGGGCTCACTGCAATGTGTCCTTTCAAGTGAAGTTTTACATTGGCCTGATTTTACCTGAACATTCAGGTAGAATCATTCGACATTATATGTTCATTGTGGTCTAATACAGCATTGGCATTTGCATGGAATGTGTTATGTGTTGAAGACAACCATAAAGCAGATTTATACTTTAATACTTTCATACTTTTTAAGCGCTGCTCCAGCTTTATGGCACACCTCACTTAATGTTTTCATTTAATGTGATCTAATGAACTCAGGTGTTTACGTACTGTGTTTATATGTCGATCTGACAAGGGCCCTATACCATCAAAGGAGCTTAACTCGAATTCAGGTGTAGTTCAGGCTTTGGCATCACAATCAGTTACCGACAGCATTTATTATGGGAAGCAGGTTACGCTTTCGATTGCGTTGGTTTGTCTGTCTGTCAGCAGGATAACTGAAAAAGTTGTGCACAGATCGGGATGCAATTTTATAGAGTTGTTGGAAGTGACAAACAGAACAAGTGATTCCATTTTGGTGCATATATCTGTAGCCTGTGAGTAACATAGTAGCATCTAGTTTGACAACTGTTATGAGCTTACAAACTGCGGCAAACCTCCAGCAACATGCAGCAGTTGCCTCCACTCTACTGCGTGGTGCTAACACAGCTCAAATAGTGTAGCAGTTAGCCCTACAGGCTGCCTAGCTGAAGACGTCCCACCACCAGCAGATTATTTTTATGGCTATAATCACGCGTACCACCAAGAGCGTGCTCGCGTACCACTGCTGACAAGTGATTGCATTTTGGTTCATTTCTCTAGCCTATAAGTGACATAATAGTGTCTAGATGTTTTGCCATCAGTGAGACCATGTGGCACAGGTTTGCACTTTCCGAGTCCTCCTAGTTCTGACTATTTTACTCCCCGCAGCGTTCCACGGCAATTTTGCGTCAGTTCATTTCTCTGATCAATTTCTCACGTATACCTGCTCAGACTGGTCGACGGTGAGGCTTGACTAAGCGCTGTCCTCTCGCGGCTGAGCTGTGTTAATGGTACCGTTTCTTGCTTGTTAACGCGATCACGCTTACTCAAGCTCCACTATCTCAAGCTAAGCGCCGATCATTCAAGCCTCGTTGATGGAATAGGGCCATGGTCTTGTGTGTGCATATGATGTGACATGGTTTGCACAAGTTTATAGACATGGCACACGTTTATGTGGTGAATGGAAAAACCGGCATTGTCACAAGTCAGTGCAATTTCATTGGCCTTTGAGTCACATTTCAAAAACGGAGGATTCACTGCGAAACATTTACCAGCGGCCGTTGGCTTTAAAGGAATCGATAACAATAGTCGATAGTCCACCATCAGGGTCCACGTGAGCCGTCATGTTGTGAGGTCTTAAGTGCAAGGACAGGACATAATACCTCATACTGCAATGGTTCTTAAGAACAGAATTACTTAAGATCCTGGTAGGGGAAGCATGGCATCCCTTACGTTGTCTTTAACTGGACCTTTGTATTCACCTTTATGAGACTTGACTTTGTCATTTATGGTGCATCCATCAAATGCAAGAAGAATGTGAGAAGCTGCTCCTTCAATAGGATTCCTCTGAATGACACTGATGAATGAATGTTCATCAGGAAAGTTTTTCTTCGGGATTGCGCACCAAAGCAAATGTTTTAACACTTTTTAACAAGTTGTCTGTGTTGCATATGCATATGGGCTCTGTTTTTGTATTCATCTTAGTTTCCTCTCTCACACATGAGTCTGCATTCTCTGTGTATGTCGTGAATAATCAGAGGGTGGTGAGGAATAGGAGAACCGCGTATTTGAGCCGCCATATTTTCTAAGCCCAGCTTCTGGGCTCTGTCCAGGCCCATGCGCCTGCCCGGGCCCACCGTGTACTGCTGCCGGTGGTCCAACACCCTGTCCCGTCGGGTACATCTCGTACTCTTGTCCCTCCTCAATAGGTGGGACGAAGCCCATGCGGTAGCCAGGGTACTGGGAGGGGTAGCCGCCATAGGCTTCATAAGGCATCTGACCAGCGGCGTCCAGCAAACCGCAGTCTCCAGGGTAATCTCCAGGGTAGTCTCCGGGATACTCTCCCGGATAGTCACCCATGGGGTAGTCCCCAACGGGATAGTCCACAGGGTAATCCCCAGGAGAGGGTAGCTGTGGGTTGGCGGGTGGGGGAGCCACCTGCTGCTGCTGTTGCTGCTGCTGGCTTGCGGCATGCATGCCCCGGGAGTAGGTACTGAACTGAGCGTAGGGACCGTGGGACATCCGGGACGAGGGGCGTGGATCATAACAGCCAACTCGGGAGCCGGGCGGGCCGCTGACCGGAGGCCCGGGTCCGATGGTCGGGCCGCTGACTGGGGGTCCGCCAACTGTGGGACCGCCGACAGGAGGCACAGACGGGGACGAAGACATTCCAGATCCTCCTCCTCCCGCAGCTCCGCCTGAAACACCTCCGCCCCCACCTCCACTGCCACCTCCTCCGGCTGGATTCGGAGGACGGAACTCGCCCTGGAAGTGGACGGCATGCGGCTGAGTGCGTGACTCGTCATGGGTGGTTGCACGGACATTGTAGTATCCATTGGTCGGGTCCTGTCGGAGGAGGCGAGGAAGAAAGTGGTTAGGCAAAGGATGTCGTTTGCAAGGATGGAGATGGAATTTTGAGTAAAATGGTAATGCCTATACACAGGGCTTTGAACCAATATTTTTTTCTCACTTGGTTCGTTCCGAACAGAAACAGAATTATAACCTTTATAACGTG
Source organism: Bregmaceros cantori (assembly GCA_900302395.1). Taxonomy (NCBI): domain Eukaryota; kingdom Metazoa; phylum Chordata; class Actinopteri; order Gadiformes; family Bregmacerotidae; genus Bregmaceros; species Bregmaceros cantori. The sequence continues at coordinate 8,152 of OMKY01209247.1, read as the reverse complement.
TTATGAGTTCCACCAATAAATTGATGTTCCCGAACCGTTTAGAACAAAAAAATATTGTTCCCGGAACGGTTAATTTCGTTCCTGTCAGCTGTTCAATGCTATATAAAATCTGTCGGGGCGAACCCACAACGAGTCGCTACAGAGACCCGCTGGTAGCACTCTACAGCCGGCGTCTCGTTGCGTGTCGGGGCGAACACACAACAACACGCTGCAGAAAGACGCATCATACTTCGCATCATCGTAGATGTTATGAATACTCTTGTTTTATTTTATTATTTTATTTTTTAATTATCCCAAAGGATTTGAGGAACAAAATAAAACCGGTATTAACCGGTAACCATTATTTTCAAATAAGTTCCTGTTCCAGAACATAATAACTAATAACGTTTTCGGTTTCGTTTCTGTTCCCTGGAAAATGCAAAAAGTTCCTGGTTTTCGTCTTCGTTCCTTGAACCGGTTCAAAGCCCTGCCCATACAGTGAACCCTGACCTTGAGCTCGTACTCCTCGCGAGTGTCCAGGGAGTCACTGCGGGCCTCCTGCTTGAGGTCCATGTCGTCTTTGAAGGGCTGGGTGGAGGAAGAAAAGGATACAGAGGGCACAAACTGGAGCCATCAGACAGAGACACACAGCAAGAGAGAGGGAGTGCAGGTCGGGGAAGGTCGAGGGGAACGATCATGGTATTTAGGAAAATGTGGACCGGACAGGGAGGGGAGGGGAAGAAGACAAGGAAACAACAACGCAGGTATAGCAAGCGAGGAAGGAGTGCACGAGGAAGGATAAGCAGGAAAAGGGAAAAAGGGGAAGATGAGTATTATTTCCTTGAAAATAACTTCATTGATTAAATGATTCAAATGAATCTGTGTAAATATCTGTAGGATACATCTCGTAGCACTGACATCAAATGTAAATGAAAGGATATTAAATGGAAAGAATAGTCTGCTTTTCTGGAATAAATACATTTTAAAGGAAAAACAACAACAATGGGGGATTGTTTTCGAGATAATATACTACTACACACTTATCCATCGCGCTTTGGTGAAATTAGGAGCCTCTTGGGTGATTTTTCAATCGCTGATAATAAAATCCAGCTGATGGACGGGCAGTACCAGATCGCAACACCGCTTGCATGTTCAAACCATTGTGAAGGCTGTTAGCTTTTGTTGTGGGATAATGTTAGTATTATACGATTTCAAACAACAACGACAACAAAAATGACTGGGTCACATCCTACATTTAACCTTTTGAGGTCTATTGATTTATATTTTTTTTGCAGTTATCTCCGCTTATTACAGATTGCACACTAAAATTTCCAAGTTAGTAGATTATTTTGTCTGTTCTAGTATTACTGTTTTATTTCAGCTGTTTTATTTCATGTAGGATGTTGAGTTTTACTACTTGTATTTATTGTGTTTTACTCTAATGTACAACACTTTGGTCCTGTGTGGATGCTAACAGCTCTTTCCAAATAAAGTTTGATTGGATTCAAACTCTGGTCTCCCATTTCAACGGCAGACATTCTAACACCACGTGTTGATGAAGCCTGATCATCGGTCAAGACTGGACCAATGACATCAAGGACAAAATCACTTTCTGTGATCAATATAATTCAGAAAAACGATATTACTAAATTAAATTAAAACTATATTTATATTACCTTCACCTTAGCTGTGGCCATTGAAAAGTAACTTGCATCGCATAAAATAACTCTTTGATCAACAAATCCCTAGCATCGCTCTCTCACCGAGTACATGGCCTTTACCATGCGGGTTGCCGTGGTGACGGTGTCAGCCTCCTCTTCTGGGGGGTCCTTGTTCACCGTCTCCACTTTGATGTCAGGTTTACCGAGTGTTACCCCACGGTGACCTGGGTACCACACGTTCACACACATAATGGTTACATCTTCCACATCTTCCTGGTCTTCAATTGCACTCCACTGCATGACTTACTGTCTGATCAAAAAAAGTGGTCACAATGAAAGGATGCTATCCCTATTGGGAACGAGATTGTGACGTCACTCGTGGAGCTTGGAAGCAGAGGAGAAGCACCTCCTTGTTTCAGACGGAGTTGCATGTACATGTGGAGTTGTTGTTGTTTACATGCCTGGGAATCGCTGCGGTAACGGCTGTGGAGTATCATCGCGCAAGTTACATTTCTTTCGTTTCCACAAATGGAACCTTACTGCAATCCGACGACACCGAAAGTCAAGTGCTCGCTCGATCTTAATTACAAAACTGAATGCTTTAGAATAGGGGTTTGCAAACCTTCAGCCAGCAGGCGACATCAGGCCTATGAGTAAGTTTAATGCAAAAATAGATGCAATTTTTCAATGAAAGAAACTGCTGTTCTAAATGTGTTCACTGAGGGGCAAAGCAAGAAGCTGGTTGTTTCGCAATACTGTTGACCTTATGCATATAGCCCAAAAGTAGTTGGGAGCACAGACTATGTAATTGAATCCTTTTGCTCACAGAAAATATATTAAAATACATGTACATCAGCAAATAACGTTTTCCAACTATGACATCATCGGATGTTCCCTCCCTTCGGCTATAAATCAGTGATGCTTCCTGAAGGAAGAAGAACAAATGTGTGTGTTCGGCTTGTTCCTGCTTTAGCTCATATCTTAGCTAGCCGATACTCGGCTAATGTCCAGGATAGTTTAATAAATGAACGTCCTAGACATATTCCCGTGTCAAGACTGGTCATTTCCTTGGCATGGACACCTTATCTGTGTTGCCATTACGCCAGTTAACGTAGTAATGGATCTCCCATGACAGTTGAAATATGGATTGTATTTTTAGGCAGAATCGTGCAGCGCTGCGTGCGGTACATCCACAACTTTGCTGCCAGTGGAGTCATCGGTACAAAGTGCTGACAGCACATCACTCCCACACCCCACGGCCTCCACTGGCTCTGAACCAAATCCCAAATCACTTACAAAATCCTCCTCAACACCTACAAGTCTACAGCCACGGCAGTCAGTGTTTAGCCAACAGGCAATCAATCCAATAATACTTTACATAGGGTGGATTGCCCCAATGTGTGCACTTTTTGTAGCTGATGTAAGGTCCATTTTTCTTTTGATGACTGGGACATCATCAAGTAAAGAAGGGCTGGATGTAAAGTAGTGGCTTAAATGCGCCAGCAGGTGGCATCAGAGTATGCCTGGGCTCAGAAAACAAGGCATTTTGTCTTGTGGCAGACACCGTAGTTGGCAGTGACCATGCTGCTGCTGCGGCCATTTTGGTATTCAGTCTTGCCGGTGCTTCTGAATAGGTAAGCACCATTGTCCTTGGCTCTACACCTTTGTACTAATAACTTAACTGTCAAAAATGTTTTGATTCACTTTGTTTAATGGATTGTATGTGGGGAAGTGTTTCTGCATTGTTTTTTTTTTATCTAGCTAGCGGCGCTAGAAGTATTGTTTCCTACTCAAACTTTGGGATAATTCGTTTTTACATTTCACTTTTATAACATTGCTTCATTTCAAAAATCTGTACAATTGAAATGCTTTCACTATAAGTTTATACGATATATAAATTCAGTCTTGCCAGTCCTTCTGAATAGGTGACATCAGTCGACAATGAAGAAGGTCTCAACCGCGATCATCACCCGGCAGTGTGTCTGACTCTCCTTCGTATCCCACCCGACAATCATCACAAAACACAACGCAGAGTGTGTTGAAAGGCATAGCGACCTACACGGCGTGGGTTATGTGGGTCAGTCAGTTGCCAGTGGACAGTGAAATGTAGTGTGGAATGGTAGAACTTAATGTTAGAGACTTAAACATAGTTTGCTTTTACCCTAGTTTCACTGACATGCATTCGTTTAGGGAGGAGCCAGAGCCACTGTAGCTTAAGTGTCCCACATTAGGGCAATCCGCCCTATGTGTCTAGAGCAAACTAGACACATAGTCGGCACTGACTATAATTTTTTTGTTGTTTAATGGCGATCAAGTCTTCTGTTGTTGGTCTGTGCTGGTGAAAATTATATTGTAGAGCCATGCTTGCTTGCATGCTTGCGATGCCATGTTACATGCTACCGATCAGTGGTAGTGACTGTGATGTCGTAAACGGTTTGCCGCGAACGCGGAGCAGTCCGAGCCGGCGGCGGCGGCCAACGCAAAACCATTGCATCCCCGCTGTTCTGCGTTTGGGGGATATAATAGGGCTGTTGCATGGTGACGTCACGGCTTGTTGGCGGCAGACATTTTGCTGGTCAGACGGACAGGCAGAGAGCTATATTTCCATAACATTGTCCGTTTAAAAGTGTCGATATTATCGATGTGCTATCAGCAGATGGCAGCCTAACTATGCCCCTATATTATGGACAGGAAGTGGTAAGGTATACCGCTTAACTGTACATATACGTGTAGTTCACCGTAAGTGACAGCAAAATGCCGCTGCCGAGGTCACCCTAATAGCGAAAGCACAGACTATGGAATCTGTGGAATGAAGGCAATTTGATTTTGGAGGACTGATGCAGTTTCTGTCATTTTCCAGATGGCAGACTCCGGTGGACTTCCTCAGCTTACTCAGGTAATGGAATTGGTCTACTAGATAGCAAAATTATAATTGGACCAATGCTGAAATAACGTCATTAAGGTTGTATATGTGGTTGAAAGATGATTGAGGATTAAAGTTGAGAGGCGCACGCAGGCAACGTTAGTCAGTAAGTCGAGAGACGCAAGAGGAAACACTGGAATACTAAAGACAGAAAAAGGACAAAAAAAAACGACAGAAAAAAGAGTTTAATGAAGAATAAAAATATTTATACATATAATAATAAAATAATAATAAGAAATTATCGATAATATATAGATAACATAATAGATTATAATTATTATTGTCATTATTTGTTATTATTATCATTATTATTATAGATAATCAAGATATATAAGATATAAAATAATAATAAAATAATATTAAGAAGAAGTGAAGAAATAAATAGTCAAAAAAAGCAGAATAACACTATAACGTTATCAGCATTGCGATAGAAGCAACGGAATAAGTAGAGTAATTAAATAAAGAACCCTGGATTAAATGTAGATAATACAGAATTTAAGGTGACAGCAAAACTCAACTACATTATAAATGGATAATATAATAATTAGACAAGTGCCAATGTACTCAGTTAAAAGCTTGGTTAATTAAATATGTCTTGAGCCTCCTCATATTGGCCTGGGGCTTTCTGGCTAAATCCATATTTGTTTAAGTTATGGTTCTTGCTAAAGACATAAACCATGCAGGTGCATTTCTCTACAATGCGCGTCACCAGCCAGTTGGCGTGGATGTTTTTCTTTTATCAACAATATTACAATGAATTAGATAGCGTTTCCAAATAATCACAGTTGCAGGTTGTGAAGCACGTAACGTCCGGCTAGCTCAGACGACCAGTAGACTCCAGTAATTTCCATGCATTATTCATCTCACGGCTCTCCCACCGATTCCCTCGGAGTTCTCGAAATGAGTCAGCAGAATACCGCTATGTGGGCTTAATAGGCGGAAATAGTAAAGGCGATTTGCGTGCCCGGAGCCGCACGGTACACACAATTGCAGCATTAAAACAACAAGGAAAAATACAGAACCGGAACAGAAGAAATGGGCTGATGACACCAGAAGAAATAAGCTGATGACACCTTTCCAAACTATTGTGTCTTGAGCTGAATGAAGGCACTACGCACATGGTTGTAGACTCTAAAGGCTATCACACTGCAGGCAATGTTTGCCATAAAACAAAATCAATAAAATCATAGATCAAAAACATAAAAACAAGTCATTCATATTTTAATCCACAGTTGGATATATTATAAATGTACAGCGGATGATGCTGATTTCGTCATGATAACTAATACATGTACATAACTAATATATGTATTTGTTGCAGCAAATGATATTAAAAATATGAACAATAAAGAATTTGTAATAATGTATTATAGTAACTATTTCTAGTGAATGCTACATACTAATTCATTTGATATAATTATTGATGATTGATTTTTCAATCGGGTTATGCATAAACAATGAATGTAACAATCATGTAAAAGGCAAAGTGGATCAAACAATATTTTTGTCCCCGTGTGGCTTGGAGAGCTGTCCGCTGAGACACATTCTCAACTTCAGCCACTAGTGGCCACTGGATTTTACACTAGCGCCTTTAAAGAATGTTGTGAGTCTTGTGACTACTTTTCATACTTCACTTTAACAAAGGAGACGACTGCCACTAATTTTCAATGACAACATAAATAAGGAAGTGGTAAGAAGGACTCCGAACTGGTTCAAAGAACGAAAACCGAACAGAATTTTACAGAATTTTATGAGGAGCAGGAATTGAAACAAAAAAAGATTTCTTTAGCTGTTCCGGAACAGGAACGGAACATTATGAAATCCACACAACCGGTTAAAAACATTTTCTCTCGTTCTTTTTATATTTTAACATATGCTATGTCTGAGAGACTATTTCTGGTTATGCATCAATCCAACTTTCACTGTCAGGCATCAAGCTCCATGCATCTGGGGCTTCATCTTGTGGACAGACGAGGAAGCGAATGTAATGGCGTTTTAAACCCGGTTTCACGTTAATAAAGTTGCACTGAAGTCCACCAGGTATATTTTGTATAAACTATATCTAAACTTAACATTGCACAATATAAGGAACTTTAAGAATGAACAAAATGTTTGCGTTCCGAACCGGTTCAGGACCGATATATTGGTGGCGGAACGGTTCAGAGAATGAAAATGTTAAACATAGGCCTGACAGAACCATTCGGAAGGGAACGTTTTAAAAATAATTTCATTTTCAAGCCTGCTGGTGAGCGACATTGTACTCTGCCTGGTGCTACATGAAACTAAAATAAGTCTTGTCTTGCAGCCTGCCAAGCTGGCCGAAGCCATCCTGTACTTCCTACAGGGAATGGGCTACAGTAAGTATTGTCATTACAATATCAATGAACAAAAATATCATATAATATATGTCATATTAATATATCTTTATATATTGTAGGCAAACAAAGGAGGAAATATGATGATAGTTCAAGTAATTGTAATTTTGTCATTTTATTGACAAATGTTTTCACGTTCAATTACTATAGATGGATTAGTTATATTATTGCATATATATTGCATCCCTAAATGTGTTACCTGCGAGTTTTGAACCAATGGTCAAAGAAAAAAAGAGCTTTGTTGTGGTGTACATTTTAGCTAGCGCAAATCAGGATTTTTGGGCCCTTCACCAAGCATCATGCAACGTTAATATTCACCAGTTGAGAATCAAGTACACACACACACATGTTCATTTGCACATTGCCGGATAGTTCATTGCCGTGCTGGGAAAGAAACTGTTTTTAAGTCTGATCATTTTAGTAAGCAGGGATCTGTACTAAGAAGCATTTCTGAAAGTATGAAATCAGGACTTCAAAACTGCCACTGTAAATGTAATTGTGTGACGTATACAATACCCAATGCACCCAGTGAAGAATAAATTACATTTTAATTTTGTTGGCACTGAATGTTCTTTGAATATGGACGCCTCACCGTACGATAGGGCAAAGCGCATTGTTGTTCTCGCATGGTTGACCAATCAGATCAAACAAGTGTTAAACTTGACCGAATATGGATGATTGCTAACCTTCCTCTTGATGACCGCCGCCAACGTCACATGTCATAGTGATGTCCTGTTCTCCATGTGTCATGCATGTCATTTCCACCTGACCCCATTGTGGGTGTGGAGCCGTCTGCCGACTTGGGGTCGACATTTGTATGTCCACTTTGATCGCTATGGTGAATGTGGCGCTTTACGAAGGGATTTCAGAATTCAACAGGTCAAAAAACATGGCTTCACGCTGGCCTGCAAGCCCCGGGCCTACCTGGTACCGTGCATCTGAGGACACCTGCATGGAATGCAGAGCAACACATGCCCTTTGACCTTTCAGGCACCAAGATGCCTCAGCAGATCTTCACTCTCAGTGGATTGGCTCGGCATAAAACCGGCACATTTGTCATTGCTTATATTTTTCCCCTCCAAGTCCAAGTCCATAAGAACTGTTCCAAAGACAGCACTGACTAGAACCCATAAGAAGAGTAGGCTACATGCCACCCAAGCATGCAGTGAGGGTTATTCCTCCTACTATATATTTATTTATATATATATATACAC
>OMKY01209246.1:0-10990 GCA_900302395.1 Bregmaceros cantori | reverse complement strand
TTTGCTTTTCTCCATGACCATAATGTTGTTTGCACTATGGGTCTCTATTTCAAATTGTCACATCAAGATATGATCTCTATGGATCAGGAGAAAGAGATTGTGGTTTGTTGCTACATGCAGTGTACACAACACATGTTACTATGAGTATTGCAGTGCAATTAAATTATTGATTAGGTAAAAAAAAAAAATTCTATCTAGATCTATTTGAAATATTAACAGTCGGTTAATCTATTATCAATTAATCAAAGGCACCCTGGAGTGTCTGTGGCAAGAGTTCTGTCGGTGTGGGAAAAAAATGGAAATGTGATGTACTTGGCATTTTTCCTGGGTGTGTGCCTTTTACACTTTGAAGCCATGTGGCATGAAATGAATGGAAACGATTATAGTATCTGAAGCGGGAACAACCACTCCCCACTCACTTTGAGACTCTGAAGCCTGATTACATTAGCATAGCTTGAACAGCACACAAGAGGTGTACCGGTTTGGCTTGGAACGCCCCAGCCAGCACCCAATGCACGCCAGGGTGGAATAATTGGCACAGATTGAGAGTTGAGGTTTTGTGTTTTATCAGAACAAACCCCATGTGACATGTAACTTTTCATTGTTGTATTGTTATGTGTGCCCCCGCGAGTTGTTGGAAATTACGAAGGAAAGAAGTGATTCCATTTTGGTGCATTTCTGTAGCCTAAAAGTGACAGGAAAAGTGCTATATAAATAAAGTTTGATTTGATATTAACGGGTGAACAAACGCCGTCTGGCAGCTTGCGTGGTTCTCTGTAGTGACGTCACATGTCTCCCGCAGCTCCGCCCTAGCCGCATTTAGTCTCCCAAACTGCCAATGCCACTTTTGTCCAGCGGTGCCATTTCCCAACATTTCCGATCGGAATTGAAAAAATGGCGGATGCGCCGCTGACCGCAACTTAAGGTTGTCTGCCCCCCTTCTCTGCATCAGCTTATGTAGTGCAGCAGTAACGCACTCGACTGTTAACGAGTAATTATTTTAGGTTAGACTAGGTTTAGTGGTTAGGTTAGACTAGGTTTAGTGGTTAGGTTTAGGGGTTAGGCACAGGTTTGCAATCTCTCCGAGCTTCTAGTTAATAGTGTCATTAGTGCTATTAACATTGTGAAACTGAATTTTTAAGACAACCCAAATTCTGTCCCTGTGCTTACATCAACCGTTGAATTTGAACCAAAGTTAGCGTTGTAGTGAAAAGGCTGTGCAAAGCCACATAGGTACTTTTGGGCTGACAACTGGATAAATACTGAATGTATAGTCGAGTTTTCCCGGGACATACAGGGGGCTGGCATTTTTCCCGCCGGGTGTTATGCACTATAGTTCCCTGTGTAAAGTGATCATAGTGGACGAAAGTGGATGGATTTGTCGCACAAAATGCACAATGTTTCAAAATCTTACAACAGCTCGCTCTGTGACAAATTACACATCATCTTCCCTGCCTCGCTCACTGTTTTACACAATATTGATGAAATACAGGCCAAATCCGACTTGAAGTTACTCACCGATGTTGTCACATTTTCTTCCGGACCATTGGGATGGCTGCTTCACTGGTAATTCCAACTTGAATGAGTAAATGGATGAGTAAATGGAATGGGTTGCGCAGATTATTGCATTATTGAAAAGCATAGCGCAAGTTACCACTAGCACCATTTAAAATAATGCTTTAGGTGTGTGCTCCCACGGATTAGACTGGTTGAAAAATAGTCAAATTGAATGGCACCGGAAGTGGCGAGCATATACGGGGGTAGTTAAGGAAGTAAACCGGAAACGGGTCAGCAAGTTGTTTATGTATTTCATATACTGCACTCTCACATAGCTTACTAGTTTGATATTTGTCTTTGTTATTACGAACCCAGGAGAGAAAACATTTTTGTTTTGCTCTGCAGGAAACCTAGTGGAGGACATCGGAGAGATGATTCTTCAGCTGAGGAAGCAGGTGGAGAATCTGTTCAGCATCAAGTATGGTAAGAAGTGACCTTTTTGTTGACCTTGATGACTGGGAGTAGTGGATGCCACTGATCACCTGCTATAAATGCGCGGATGAATTTTTTTTACTTTTGCATTTGTGCATTTCAGACTTAATCACCAACTTAGCGATAGATCGTTGGGCCCGGTCACGTGACCAGACTTCCGGGTCGCGGGGGTTGCGGGGGCCGCTGGGGCCCGCGACCCGGCGGAGTAAATTGTAATCGCACTACTCTACAAGCCCTTCATTGATAATGGGTTGCCACACATACTACTAGCACTAAAAGTACAATTGTTTTTGTACCATTACGGCACAAGTTTGCAATCTCTGAGTGCTTCTAGTTTTCATTTGCAAACGCTGCACACAAACATTTTCTTTGTGGATTTTTCAATATATATAACATAATTGTTTTCCTGAAGTGCCCTTTTTTTGTTTTGTTATTTTTTCACTATCTTGTTGCTAATTTCAGACATCATTAGCATGATAAGGTGGTGGCCCCTGGCGAGACATTTCCTTGGCAGTTATCTCAACCTTCTTCATGCTGAACGACACTTGAAGAAATGGGTCAGGGGTGTAGATCCACCAAACATTTAATGGCAGAATTTCACCGGGTCCAAAACAACACAGTTTCCCTGTTCATTCCCTTAACACATTTTATACCTTCTTTCTAGCCAATAGCTCTGCACAACGTCCCAGGGACACTGTCATTGGCTATGTACAATGACCAGTTTTTACCCTCGTACCACGTGGACAAACTCGTGAACATGTGATTAACTCTCAGACTAAACTTGAATTGTGTGGAGCTCCAGGTGCATGTCTACTTTACTAGGGAACAGTCTGGAACTTAATGTCCCTGACTGCTCCTTTGCCCCTGGGCTCCCAAACATATATCCCGAGACATGGTTAGCCCTCTGTAGATGACAGGGCAGACCCCATCATGCATAAGTGTCATTTTCTCATTTTATTGACAGAATTAGTGTGAAAGGGCGCCGAGCGGACGTGAAGTACATGACGGTGAGAGGAAGGGATCTCTCGGCACTGTGTGTGCTGTGATCCAAGCCACAGCAACAAGACAACGCATGTGGCTGGCTTGGAGCAGCGGTCTTACCCGCTGCGTCATGGGGCCAGCCCCCAAACCCCACTTTTACTTCCTACTTTTGCCTAGTTTTGTTTTAAAATCAACTGCCAGCCTCTCCTGCACTGACTTTACTGCCGCTGCCCTCTTTATTCGTAACAAACGCATCGTGCATGTGTGACTTGGTTCACAGGTACGTGCAGCATCGCGAGTTCTCCTCTCCAAATCCTATCCATAAATTGTGAAAATGGCACTTACGGCAGAAAAAATAGTTTAATTTTTTTTTTTTAAAAGAGCACGTGAACACTTACTACTACAGCTTCTGGCGAAAAGTGGAGGAACCACGGCCGCCACAGACAGCTGCTGCCTGCGCTCCACCCCGCCTCCCAGCTGCTGTTCGCCATCACTGAAATTGCTCAGTTGTTGTTAATGAGTTGCCTTGGGGCACAAAGTAAGTTAACTTTGTTAACTTTGTGCCTTGGGGCACAAAGTAAGTTAACTTCCCTCCTGTTGAAGTAAATGCACCGATAGCATTTCTTTGAACGAGTACGAGAGCAATCATTGCAGTACTCGCCAATACCAAGTACTACCGATCCCCAATTTTAAAATTTGTATCTTTTCAGAAATTGCCAAAAAACGCTGACGCCTCTCTCAACGCCGCTCAGGGTGGCGTGGCGTGAATACCGCTCTTTACGGAGCCGGAAGACGAGGCTCCGCTCGGACTAACAGCGCAGCGCGAGTCCCTGTCTTTCTGAAGATGGTATCGGTTCATGGTATTGGCAAATGTGGTTGGCGAGTGCAATTGGCGAGTGCAAGTACATAAGCAAGTATCGGGGCCAATACCAGTATCGGTGCATCTTGTTTACCAAACCTGCTCAGAATTTTGATGTATTGATTAACGATTAATTTACTTCTACTTAGTTTATTATCTGGAAATGATCTATTTGTCTCCTGAGAGAACATTTCCAATCTAAGAAGTGTTGTTGTTTTTTGTTGTTAAATAAATCACTCATTTTTGTTTGCTATATACATCAAGCCCTTTTTCAGCTGTTTCAGCGCAGCACACTTCCACAGACGTCCTGCATAAAACACATATGTACTGCTGAAGACATCAAGACATTTTTAGGATGAAGAGCCTTGTGATCTCAACTTTTCCTAGAAAAACTATATCTTTACATTATAATATATGATGTCTTTTGTTCAATGTTTGGTGGTCATTCAAACAGCAGTGCACATTTTTGTATCCCTGAAATGCAAAGTGTTAGGGATGCTCCAGCAGATCCCTCTAATCCGATTTGCCCCAGATTCGGTGAGTTTATGCTCTAGGGAAGGGTAGATTCAATTTTGGAGGCCGACACTTTCAAGAAGGCTGAATTGAAAAATGTAATTTAAAAAAAAATGTTTTTGGGGATATCATCTAGTCATGATCAGTCAATTGATTTAACAGTTTTTTTTCACGTGATTGATGGTTGCACAACAAAAGGTATTTGCAGGTATTGGAAACTTACTTACTTACTTAGGCCTTCAAGTTCCCTGGGGAACATAGGCCATCGATGAAAGTCCTCCATTCCCTTCGGTCTTGTGCCCTCCTCTCTAGTTGTTGCCAGGACTTTGTGTCTTCATCTCCTGTTCTGTGGTTCTTCTCCAGATGGCTTCAGGTCTCCCCCTCTTTCTCTTTCCTTGTGGGTTCCATGTTACGGCATGCTTTGTGATAGATTTATTGTCTCTCCTAAGTGAATGTCCAATCCAAGCCCATTTCCTCCTCCGGATTTGTGTTTCTATCGTTTCTTGCGTGTGTATGGTGTGTATTGGAAATGATTGACCATAATATGATTGAATTCGTCTCCCGACCCCTCTCTCCAACCAGCCGAAGCCCTGGGGCTGCCTGAGCCAGCGAAGGTTCCTTACTCCAAGTTCCAGATGTACCCCAACGACCTGTACGTCACAGGCCTGCCCGAGGATGTCTCCTTCAGGAGACCAAACTGCTTCGGTGCGGCCAAGCTGAGGAAAGTGCTGGCTGTAGCCAGTCAAATACAGTTCGTCATACGCAGGTGGGCAGGGCTTGGAGCATTTCAAGTTTCACGTTGTTGTGGTGTTAGCTGTTTTATTTTTTCCGGCGTCAGCGCCGTTTTTCCATCTTTATTGGATAGGATTAGTCGGAAACTGGGTTGAAGAGATCGGTGATAGACATTGCAGACAAGTCGATAAGCGTAGTCAAACTCGCGAGACTGCGGGCGCTGCGGTAGACAGAGCGCCACTAACAGGAATTGGGTCACGTTAGGTGCGGTGCTCATAACCATTCGGCCAACGCGGACCCCAGTGGTGTTACTTGTTGATTACATTTCCCAGCATATGTCCAGAGGGTTTAGATGGATAGCCTTCTTTACAGACTATTTATTAGTGTGCACCAGGGCTTGAAAACAAAATTATTTTTAAGACATTCTGTTCCGAACGGTTCAGGTAGGTCTATGTTTAACATTTTCTTTCTGTGTGTGAACCCGTTCGGAATGCTAAAATATTGTTCGTTCTTAATTTTTTTTAATAATGTTTTATAATGTTATAATGAGTTTACACAAAATATATTTGGTGGACTTTCAAACTTCAATGCAACTGTATTAACGTGAAAACCAGGTTTAAAACGCCATTACATTCGCTTCCTTGTCTGTCCACAAGATGGAGCCCCAGACGCATGGGGCTTGCTGACTGACAGTGAAAGTTGGATGCATGCACAACTGGAAATAGTCTCCCAGACATAGGATATGTTAAACTATATAGAGAACAGAAAAAAAGTTTTGTGGTTTTCATAGTGTTCTGTTTCTGTTCCGAAACAGTTGAAGAAATCTTTTTCCGTTTCTGTTTCTGCTCCTCATAAAATTCCGTAAAATTCTGTTCGTTTTCGTTTTTCGTTTTCCTTCCTTGAACCAGTTCGGAGCAAGCCAGCCATACACTGTTGGTTTTTTCAATATACTTGTACAATGACGTTAAAGACATTGTTCATTCATTCAAAATCGGTATTAGGCCAAAAATGTCTTATTAATGTCTTACAACAATACATTTCTATTTTCAAGTTAATTCATCGAGACTAGACTACCAGAACAATGATGAATTGTTGTATGAGAGTTCAGCCTCCAGCTGACAATGTATTTTATTCCTGTACAGACCCGAGCTGTTGACAGAGTTGTTGGTGAAACAGGAGATGGCTGCAGTCCCTGTGTCTGAGCAAGGTAGCTTACCATACTCTACACAACCATTTGCTACACGCAGGCCCCAACACTTGTTCAACGTGCACGTTTATTATATACAATTAAATACCTGTGGCATGGTGGCGCAGCGGTTAGCAATAGCATTGCTGCCTCACAGCTAGAAGCTCCGGGGTTCGAATCCCAGTCTGGACCACCAAAAACATGTTGTAGTTAACTTGTTCCAGTCAATGCCACTGGCTCCCAATCTGGAGTTGGCCCCTGGGCGCTGTGCACATAGCTGCCCACCGCTCCTCAGGGATGGGTTAAATGCGGAGCAAGAATTTCACTGTACATGTATGTACGTGTGACGAAATAAGGTATCTTCCACATTGTATATTTATTCCATGACCTGGTGGCAGTGTTGCGACTGAAGGCCAACCAAGAGCGGTGGTGAATAACACCAGTAATAATCTCATTGACCTCGTCTCCAATGCAAAGGGCAGACGGACACCTGCTAGTGTTATTGTATGCGTGGGCTACGTGACGAGTCACTTCATTTGCTAACCCCAAAACGTGTTGGGCCTAAAGACGTTGGTAGTGGCGCAACAGGGAAGTGAGCTAGAGAGTCTCTGATGCTGGTGCCTCGGAGGGACGATGGGTGTCCGACTCTAGAACTGCCTGTACCAATTGAATTGTGTTGAAGTATCCTGAATAAATCATGGTGAATACTTCCACACCGTCTGATCATTGGAGAACCTGGTAAGATGACCTTTTTGATGATTTGGGTAAATGATCCAATGTGTATTCGGGAAACGATGACTAGTTGGAGAAACATAAGACTAATATCTTGCGGCTCTAACAACCACGGCAGCAAATACCTTCCATGTGTGCACACACATATACATTATACTGCCAGAACAGGCAAAAGCACCGAGATTTCATACTTGAGTAAAAGTAAAATACATTTGTACAAAAACTTCAATAAGATTACAAAGTACTGATCCAAATATATAGTTAGGTCAACATACAAAGTAAAAGCTCTAAAATATACTTGAAAGTACTTTAAAAGTAAAATGTACAGGCTATGAAATGTACTCAAATGTATTTTTGAAAGTAAAAAGTACTAAACAATTAGGCACTTGTGTCTGGAAATGTGTTGGCTTGTCCTGTTAGTTTGAAGATGTCACATTTATGCAGTGGCCTTTACATTATGCTGCCTTTTCTAATGTTAATAGTTCTTGTATAGTTCTTGTAGATCGGTGCTGTTGTCCTAACTAAATAGAATATATTCATATAGTCTATTTAAAAAGTAACAAGTCTGTTTTCAAAAAGTTAGAAGTGGAGAGTACTGATATTTGTGTTGAAAATGTACCAAGTTCATGTGAAAAGTCACACATTCTTCTAAAAGTTCAAGTTTAGGAATAGTATTATTTAGTCTCCTACTCTCCTTATTTGACAGGTGACTTTGTATAGTTTGGTGTGGCTTGTTCTCCAGGTATAGCAACCTCTTAAATATAATTTCTGTCAGAACCAGTCAAGTCAAGAAATATGAGAAGCTGCTGAATGAATTGCTGTATTGTAGAGTTTGGCGATATGGCTCTGTTCCGATCAGCTGCAGTTAAAGAATTCTTGTCCCATCTGAACACTAGAGATGGCAAATAACGAAGTACAAATACTTAAGTACTGTACTTGAGTCGTTTTTCACATATCTGTACTTTTAGAAGTATTTTTTTTTTCTGATGACTTTTTACTTGTACTTTTTTAACAGAAATATTGTACTTCTGAGTACTTCTACTCCTTACTTTTCCCAAAACCGACTTGTTACTTTTTTTGCGCACCGATAGTGGTAGGGATATGTATAGCATGAATGAGCCAGTAGGGGGCGGCAATCCTAAAGAGTGTAGAATGACAAGAGTGCTCATGGGCCTGTATTATGAGAGACAGCCATTAGGTGTCAACGCTGAACGTTGAATGAGCAGATCAATTAGCATTGAAAAAGTGCATTTTATATACAAATGTTTTTTTTTTTACTTTATACTTTCAAAAATACTTTTGAGTTTGAGTTGAGTTTTGATTTTAGAGCCTGTACTTTTTACTTTCCAAAAAACCTTTTGAGTGGGTTTCTGAGCCTGTACTTTTTACTCTACTCGAGTACAGATTTTCATCAGTACTTTGTAGTCGTACTGAAGTTGTTTTTTCACAAATGTATTTTACTCTTACTCAAGTAGACAGATATTCCCCCCCTCCCCCATGAACACAACCAGGCAACATGCATGTCATACATGACAAGGTGGGGCCAGCGGAAGAGGTGGATAGCAAAAAAAACAGGCAGTGAAGGATTGAGGGAACAGTATTTAAGGGAGCACGCCAAGCTGCATATCCCAATGGTAGGGAGGAAGCAGCAGCGGGAAATCACCTGGATCAATTTAGTAGGGAAAAAAAGCCCATTCATACTTCAAGTAAACTACGGATACGGATGGAGCATTTCACGCGTTCTCTCCGTCGATTACATACGTAAATTGACACAGATCTGGGATTACCTGCGAACAGATGAAACTGAGCAATACTACTACGAAAAATGTGGGGGGCACTCTTGAGTATAAATAGCTGTTGTTGCACACTGTAACGTAAAAGACGCTCGGAGGTATGAAGGCAGCAACGCGCCGAACGTACGGACGGATTGCGTACGTAATTGGACATACATAGGGTATGAATCGGCCTTAAGGTGAGGGGGAAGCGGCAGCTTCTTGGCTACTATGGCCAGAACTAAAGTTAGACACTTGATACGTGTATTTTTGTAATGGCAGTATCTAATATGTTGTTTATTTTTCAAAGACTTGGACAACAAAGATGCCTTAAATGCCCCAGGGGAAAAGAGACCCGCAGGCTACACAGCTAATCAACATGGAGGTGGTCTCCACACAGGTAAAAAGCTACTTTTCGGGCTGTCTGCTTCCCTTACACATACATGCTGTGTCTCAAACGGCACACTATATTGTGCATTATCGCCCACTGAAATGTTGTAGTTTCGTACTCTCTCGAATGAACGACCTCCGTTTTGTATTGTGATGCTTCAGAATGTTGCGCTCCTCACTTTGAAGTACAGCACATCAGCGGATATGGCGTGTTTGTGCGCTTGTCCGCAATGTCAACGTCATTGTCAAGTTTCCATCGGCCGTGCACTGGACAATGAATGTAAATGCATGGTAATTTGTGTGGGTGTCTGGGCGCCGCCTACTAACGATTATTTTAATAATCGGTTCATTGTCGATTCTTTAAACAATTAGTCGATTAATCGGTTGGACGTTAACGCAAAATGTTAACGCAGACAAAATGTTATTTCCTCGTAGACAAACTTGATACAATTTATATTCTAATATTTATATTTTTTTAACACATTTGATTTTGATTTGTTTTTTATTCTTTTTCACCTTTTTCACATCATTTATGACTATTTAATATTTTCAAATCTGATGTATTAATATCAAATTTCCCTAGACCAATTGGGGTAACGTCAGCACAAAACTGGCGAAATGACAATGATTCAGTTAAATTAGTTGCAGATTAATTCTATAATCGATCAGTCATCGTTTAACTAATCGTTTCAGCCCTACTGTATATGCATTCTCCCCCTTCTTCCTAACCCTGCCTTCCCCTGTGTTTTTGGTTTGTGTATAATTGTTTCCTTTTTTTTTTGTCTGTTCAGATGTTTTGTTTGATTTTAGAAGAGAAAAAAAATGGGATCACTAGTCTTTACATAACGTCACTGCTTCCTCCCTAGTGGCATACTGGCCCACTAACCTGGCCAGCCAGAACCAACTAATCGTCCACGCATCGCACGCGACTAGAACAAACATTGGGTCTGGTCTTGAGCGAATCAACAAATCAGATTATCGGGTGTTTGACACCCGGCCAGTCAGAGCCACTTTGAGGCGGTTCTCCCTACGAGACGAGATATGGGCGGAGTTTGGTGTGTTACGCGACCAAGAAGCGCCTTCGTTGCTTGATCCACCTACTGTGCTGTGATTGGATAACTTGGATTTGATTTTAAAAACATAATACTCCTCTCCCCTCCACCGGATGCCACACACCTTTTTTGATACGCTCAAGACCAGACCCAATGTTTGTTCTAGTCGTGTGCGATGCATGGGCGATTAGTTGGTCCTCGCCCCCCAATAAAAATACATCTAACCTAAAATATGAATGCTACACTAGCGTGATAGGTGCACTAATACCCTCTGCATGACCCCATCCAGACGGTGTAGAAGGCAAGCTGTCTCGAGCGGACCTGGCCAACACGCTGCGGGAGCAGGTGCAGGACATGTTCAACAGGAAGTACGGCGAGGCTCTGGGCATCAAGTACCCCGTCCAGGTGCCCTATAAGCGCATCAAGAGCAACCCGGGCTCCGTGCTCATTGAGGGCCTCCCCCCGGGCATCCCCTTCAGGAAGCCCTGCACCTTCGGATCCCAGAACCTGGAGCGCATCCTGGCTGTGGCCGACAACATATGCTTTACCATCACCAGGTCAAGCCAGCCATTCACTTCCTCTTTTTTATTTAACACACACACACACACACATATATATATATGCACCACCCAGTACCCGGATGGTGCACTCCAAACGGCCAAAATACAAAGTGTATATATATATATATATATATATACATATATATATGTGTGTATATGTATATATAAGGGTATATATATATATATATATATATATATATATGTATATATATGTATATATGCCT
>OMKY01209244.1:0-11307 GCA_900302395.1 Bregmaceros cantori | reverse complement strand
GGTACAGAGAAAGGTACAGAGAAAGAGAGAGGTAGAGAGAGAGAGTGAGAGAGAGAAAGAGAGAGAGAAAGGTACAGAGAGAGAGAGAGGGAGAGAGAGAGAGAGAGAGAGAGAGAGAGAGAGAGAGAGAGATTTAGAGAGAGAGAGAGAGAGAGAAAGAGGGAGAGAGAGAGAGAGAGAGAGAGAGAGAGGTAGTACATCTCCAGACAGAAGGTAGAGAATGAAAGTGAATGGTATTACAGCAGCCATGCTAAAGTAATCAGATTTAGAAAATGGCTCTGTAATATTTAACAAGTTGGGCGGCCGGCACTCCCCGCTCATTCTTAACACCTGGACCATATAAAACAACACGCTGCTGTGTGCGGAACTAACACACACAAACACTGTGTTTGTGTGTGTGAAAGTCTTCCTTGAGGGATCAGTGGATGTTAAAAGAAGCAAAGACAGACAACCCAAGCACCCTTTGAGATATAATTTACGAATGGCCAGGTCCCAAGCGACGCTAAACAGAATTACATAGAACTGAGACCTCCAGAGAATGTTCCCCAATGTCGGTGAACAGTCTGCTACATGCAGAGATAGTGAACTATGATAATGGCGATGCAACCCTGCGAAGCGATGGGCCACAACAAACATTTTTGCATGGCAAAAACAAATCGCTGGCCATACTATCAACCGCTGAGGGTTAAAGTTGTGCGTAAAAGTACTTTAAAGTAGCTAAATTACTTTCAAAATGCAGTACTTTACTAGCAAGTAAAGTAGAATAGATGCGGGCAAGAGAGCCACGTAGTGAGAGCCTTACATTTTCAACATTAATGCAAGAGAAGAGGTCTCTTTTCCAAAGTGTCAGAGACGGGGGAGTGGGGTCCTTCCATTTAAGGAGCATGAGACGTCTGACTATATTATACTGATATTTTGTGTCGAAGTTCAGAGGCCTTTACAGAGTGAAGTACACCAAAGAGGGACAGAGTACTGTACTTTTGTGGTAATGACCTTCATTTCTAACAAGTAACTTGTAATAGTAAGAGGTTAAGTATGATTTGTAATCAGTAACTTCTAACAGTATGTGAGGAAGCAGTGTGCGTATGCCTCCTCCTGCTTGCTGGCGGCTCGCACAGTGTTGCTGCTTTTACTTAAGGGAAACTATTAATACGTATCCTTCCACCCAACCTGCTGGGACTATATTCTAGTGGGGCCGTCGCCGCGGGCATCGTGTTAACGGGGTCACCGCTGGTTTATATGCGCGCTGTTAATGTGCTCAGAGAGAGAGAGAGGGAGAGAGAGGGAGAGAGAGGGAAAGAGAGACGCGTGTTTTCCTCTATCCCATGAATTAGCATTTTCCTCGAGTTCTTTTCCATATAGATGACTACAAAGAAAGTCCTGCTAACACTAAATGTATTCTGTTGTTTCGCGGAAGCACTTTGCTGAATGAGTAGGCCTTAAACAACTTCTATAGAGAGACGGAAAGAAGTAGAGAGAGAGTGAGTGTGAGTGAGAGAGACAGCGCGAGGAAGAGAGACAAAAAATATGTAAATTGTTATTAAGGAAAGAGTGACAGAGAGTGAACGAGACGGAGAGAGACACATGCCTTCCCTAAATCGTTCCCTACCCAAATGTTGCTTTGATGATAAACATTGTTTTATGGTCATAATAAACACCATAAAAATGCAGTGACATTTCATTTTTTTAAATATCTAAATATAAAATAAAAGTAAATGTCCGTTTAACAAGCAGCTGTGAATTCAGTATCTATTTGGAGTGGGCCAGTTTTTTTCATTTTTTTGCGCGTATAAGCATGTTTCTATCCCTCACCTAGCTTGCGTTTGAGAATGTCAATATGACACCGTTATACGCATACCAAAATTCATTGATCGGTTTTAATATTCACAGTTTCTTGTTTGCTACTTGTCAAGGTTGCACGCCGTGCTTCAGCGTGAATGAAAAAGCAAGGCCCCGTACTCACTAGTAGGAGTGTCCCGATCCTACTCAGGCAAGTGCTCTGCTTGCAGACGTGTAGTATATGACTGTGAGGGGAAGCAATCTCACGGCACTGCGTGTGCTGTGATCTAAGCAACAATCAACGTCAACAAGACTATGTAACGGGGCTGACCCCATGGCATAGTGGGAGTCATTGGGTCTGTTGGTTAGGTTAGGTTAGGTTTTAATTTACTTGGTATGGACATCACATGACGCATTGGACAAACCATATGCACTGCATGAGTGTTTATAGCACAAGTGCTAACTTTCAACACCTGTCCACAGGAGGCGCTACCGAGATTACAGTATACATTAAAATATCATCAACAATCAATATCAATACTAAAAGGAAATACAAATATACATCATTATTCATAAACAATTTTTTTTTTTTTTTTGGGGCCGGTTAGAGTCCATCTCCAGTGCGGCCAGAATAGAAAGAGGTAAGAGAGCCACACAGACTAATACAGAAAGGGTTCAGGGAGCAGTGGGGTCCTTCCATTTGAGGAGGATTAGCATTAGTGTCTCTACTTACTCTACTTACTCTTTCTTACTCAGGGAGGTCTGAGTGCGGTGGCCTACGTCAAAGTGGACCTGGTGGACATCAATGACAACCGGCCAGTCTTCTACCCCAGCAGCTACTCTGTCAGCCTCAACACGCAGAGCGCCCCGGGCACCTCCGTGGCGCGCGTCATGGCGTACGACCCCGACACCGGAGACAACGGCCGCGTCACCTACCACACGGCGCCGGGCGGAGCATCGCCCTACTTTACCCTCAACAAGGACACGGGTGAGTGTGCTGGGTGGCTTCTTTTGGAATCAAGGGATGGGCTGCTGCTGGCGACACCTTGCTACGGAATGTGTTAGGAGCCGAGAGGCAGAATTGCATGTATTTTGGGGTACCAGAGCCAGAACCAACACATCATCCACGCTTCGCACACCGTTAGATGGTAGATTGGGTCTGGACAAATCAGGTAGACGTCGCCCGTATATATGCTGACCAATCAAATTATTCACATTGAGACATGGGCGGAGCTTTGTACGGGTGATGCAAGACGTGGGCGGAGTTTGCTTTGTGACATGCCTCATGTCTGCATACCGCTTGTCCCACCTATTGCGCTGTGACTGGATACACTGAATTTGATTGACACTTTTTTTGACACATTTTTCAACCCTGGTGTTACCAGACCCAATGATCATTCTAATGTGAGAGAGAGAGTGGGGACGAGCTGATGTGCTGTAGGAGGGGAAGCGATCTCATGGTGCTGTGTTTGCTGTGATCTAAGCCACAACAACAAGACTGACTGGGGCTGGCTTGGACCAGCGGTCTTAACCCGCTGCACCACGGGGCCCGGCCGAAATTACTACTTCTATACAAAGATTTTCTTTGTCAAATGTCTATAAATGTATTTGGCAATTAAAGTGGTTAAAGCATGGCAAAATTAATTAACCCGGGTAATCATAATAGCCTTAGCCATGGACTTGACACCTTTAAGATGGACATGTATCAAACAGAAAATAGCACTCCTGCTAACTTTGATATAAACTTGTCTTGTATTACATGTCATTAGATTGTATTACATTTAATAATCTCAAATTCCATCCAAATCAGAGGAACGGCCTGTTGTGACGTTTGAGGTCCCATTACGGTAGCTTTCCGTGAGGACAGATAGATGTTGGTCACATGGTCAGATTTAGTGTTTAGTGTTTAGTGTGTGTGTGTTTGTCAAAATCCTTCTTTGCTTTCCCATGCTACCCACAGCTGGTCTAAATTCAGTCCAAAACACAGTTCTAGTGTTAATCTAACAGACAAACAGATGTGAATAACTAAATAACCCCCCGACCGAGTTGTCACAACAGTCCCTCCAATGACTATGTTGAAAGTTAGCTTACTGATGACGAGAGAGCTGGGATTATCATAAAATTGATCATAAAATCTCATGGCCTAATATGTAAGGTGTTATTGAAGAAAGAGTGAGTGAGAGTGAAAGAATACTTTTTAAAATGCTCCAAATGGGCCTCAGAAAAAAAAACATTTCTAAACAAAAAAGTTTCAAAATAAAGAATGGCGACCGAAGACAGATGTTGATGCAAACACTTTTGTGATGGCTTCAAAGACAAATAAATGTTTTCATTTGTATGT
The DNA here is from genome assembly GCA_900302395.1 of Bregmaceros cantori. NCBI lineage: Eukaryota > Metazoa > Chordata > Actinopteri > Gadiformes > Bregmacerotidae > Bregmaceros > Bregmaceros cantori. Next base: position 7,187 of record OMKY01209244.1, on the reverse strand, counting down.
TTATTATTTTATACTGAACTGTCACAGAGATTCAATAAGAATCACAAGAGGACTGTTGCACGGTTACGTCACCGCTTGGCAGCGGTGAAAAAAGTCTTCTATTATTGATTCATCCATGGTAACATGCCAGCAGATGGCTTCCTAACTATGCCCATTGTTTCTACCCCTATTTAGTGGACGTGAAGTAACCGCTTAATTATACGTATACGTATTATTCACCGTACGTGATACCACCAAAATGACTGCCGCCACCAAGCCAGGACGTCACCGTGCGACAGCCCTATTGACGTGTGAGGTTACTTTTTAGTGTAGCAGGTGACCTTGGTGGGGAAGGTGATGACGTGATGTCATGCATGTTATGATTCTCAGTCTGTTTAAGAACCCAAGCAGAACGAAAACAAAGGTTTGCGTTATCCAAGGTAAACCTGTGCACAAAACCTAAAATCTAAGATAACCAACACAAAATTCTCAAAATACAGTTTGTGCTACAGTTCCTGAAATCCGGAGGAAGTAGTCGGTGTTATCTATCTCTTCCAGTTGCTTGATAGTCGACCTGGCTGGGTTAGCCTGAAGGAAAGAGGCAGATCATCGGTTAACCCACAGGACGATTAACAGAAGAGAACTCTACTACTGAACAAAGACTCTGAAAGAAGACATTACGTGCCCCGACGTGGGCATAAGATGTGCCGTGCGTGGGGGAACAGCTCGAAACAACGCAACTGTTATTTCCGCTTAGTTCGCCACAAAGTATTCTTTTCGGACCAGCACTTCTCTGCTGGAAATGTAGGCACTATTCATGTAGTGTGTGTAGTGAACATAATGCATGAGTGCACTTCTCGAACACAGCCGGAGCTCCATCAAGCAAATCAAAATGGCGGCCCGGCGTTGTGATGGATGGGGTAGCGTTGACCTTGCGGTGCGGCTAAGTATACCTCTATATAAGTACACCTCTAAATACCGGTCGGACGGCCGTTATCGCACAGGTGTAGCTGACACATGTGGTGATTAGGGCCTCTGGCCAGACTACCGGGGCCTGATTGACTTAATGGGTTGCACATGCGTCTTCTCTCGCGGCAGTCTGGGTCCCCGGTGATAACAGGGATCCTAGAGTCAAGTTTTAAGTCAATCTTCAAAGGACCTTCCCCTCTGTTGTTCGATGGGACATGGTATAATATGACTTGATAATATGAATGAAATTCGGGGGGAAGACATCGCAGAAACATTGGCGAGGGGAGGTGAACCCGTGACACTGCCCGTACCAGTGAACTAAGTCAGAGGTAGGGTGGATTGCCCTAATATGGGACATCTAGGCCCCATTGGCTCTGGCACGTCCTTAAACTAATGAATATCATTGAACCTATGGAAAAAGCAAACTATGTTAATGTCTCTAATATAAAGTTCAACTGTTCAACAATACATTGCACTGCCCGTCATCAGGCAACTGACTGTCCCATATTAGGAAGCCGCAAAAAAGGGCCCACATTAGGGCACTCCACCCTTACTGACTGCGCCACAAAGCCAGCATGATTGTGGAAAATCTTTAAATCATTATTTTTTTAAATCAAGAACATGTGAGCTCTAATTAATATCAAACCTAGATTCTTAATCTCTGACTCTCCATTCCACAGGTGTGATTTCGCTGTCACGCTCGCTGCACGGACAGGCCAACTCCGTCATCTCCATGGTGATCTCGGCGCAGGACGGCGGCGGTCTGTCGGCGGCGCTGGACGCCCGGGTCAACATCAGCGTGGTGGGCGGCGGAGTGGCTCCGCCCATCTTCAGACAGAGCCTCTACCAGTTCACCATCCCCGAGGACGCCATGCGCGGCGCGCTGCTCGGAGTCGTGCAGGCTACTGTCAAATCAGGTCAGTACACAGCGTGTAGCGCATCAATACCTCACTTTGAATTTCACAAGTAACGTTAAACAAGGAAATACAAGTAAAAGTAGAGGCTAAAGTAAGACAGGTTTCGTTTTCCAGCGAGGTCACAGACACATCAGCTGATTGACTTGACTCAGGAGCTGTTTGGAATGAGGTAGAGAGAACTTTGGGATTTAAGATGTATCCATCATCAATTTTAACATTTTCACATATTTAACTTTAAAACAAATACCAACACTGTTTTTTCCAGCCCATTCAGGCTGTTTTTTCCAAGCTTTATTTATTAGGGTTAGTGGAAACAGGTGAAGATAGGGGGTAGACATGCGGGAAATACGTCGGTGGTGGGATTTGAACTGACTCACCGCGCCATTAAGGCATATGTGTGCTTTCCAGTGCACTGCCTAACCGACTGAGCTACTGTGCAGCACAAATACCAACACTTAAACAACAAGCTACAATCATTCAAGTTAAATGAAAATCTGATAGCAAAATAATCAGACTGTGATTTCAAATCGATTCATCCTACACGCAATGAATATGCTGCGCGTGACGTCACGGGTTGGTGGCGGCAGACATTTTGCTGGTATCAGGTACGGTGAAGTATACTTATACGTACGTTTAAGTGGTATATCTTACTACTTCACGTCCATTATCTATGGGGGAATACAATGGACCTAGCTATGCTGCCACCTGAATGAATCAATAATAGAAGACTTTTAAACGGACAATGTTATGCAAATATCGCTGTCTGCCTGTTCGTCTGGCCGCGATGATACCACCATAATTATGGAAAAAGATGGCTGACGTCTGTGTGAAGGAATCTCAAACTTTTTTGTACGTCCCTAAAGTTGGAGAGATCTGAGTTGTAAAAGGTGACCACTTCGATCCAACCTTGAAAGATTGCTATTTAGATGGAGTTCTTCATAGAAATTGTTTTGTAAAGGGCGTGTCGATGATCCAAAGTCAGGCTATCTTTCCCTCTGCCAGACTGCATTTCATCACTTTCCACAAACTTTAAATGGCACAAGTGTTGTGGGCAGAGAATGGCAGAGAATGCCCCATGTCCCGAAATCCCCATGTCCCGAAAATTCCTATGTTCCGAAAAGTTACGGGTCGTTTTGGGGTTAGGGTGGTTTAGGGTAGGGGTTAGATAGGGGTTAGGATTAGGTTTAGGGTAAACCCGTTTCAAAATGTAGGCATCAGATTAAGTCCTAAAATGTTTTGGTTCTTTGAGGGTATGTTCTAATAGGACTGTGGTGATCACAGGCAGAGATTTAACATCGTCTGTTTAAAAGTGTTCTATTATTGATTCATCCGTGGAAAAATATCAATCGCCATCAGATGGCAGCCTAACTACGTTGTTATATTTGCCCCTATGTAATGGACGTGTAGTGGTGAGCCTCTTAACCGTATACTTCATATATACTTCACCATACATGATACCACTAAAATGTCTGCCGCTGCCAAGCTATGACGGGCAAGTGCATCAGCCCTATTTGTGCACTTCCGCACTTCGCTCACTTCTTTAGTGTTGGTCCAATTCAAAAGTGGAAAAATGAAGTGTTTTTTTAAAACTAACAGGTTCTACAACCAGAATGTTCTAAACAAGGTATACATGTGAAATATTAAAGTAGTGATAATGTTGTTCTATTATTGGTTTTCATATCCCCACCCATGGAGGGTTTGGGATATTATGGATCTGCTATGGAACAGAAGGAAGAGATTCTTCTTCGTTGGTGCTGTGTGCACAGGTGTGTGTGTATCAATTTTCGTAGGGTGGATTGCCCAAGAGTGGCCCACTGTCTAATGTGGGACATCTAAACTCCGGTGTCTCTGGCTCCTCCCTAAACTAATGAATATCACTGAAACTACGATAAAATCAAACTATGGTAATGTGTCTAACATTAGGTTAAACTGTTCAACACTACATTTCACTGTCCACGTTAGGCAGCTGACTGTCCCACATTAAGAAGCTGCAAAAAAGGGCAATCCATTATGAATATCATTGTCGATATTGTAAAGGGATATTAAATGAAATTAATGTATTTATTTATTGTTTTAGATGTATTTCGGACCAGTTTCACCATTATTAAGGATTAGCTGGAAAAGGGGTGAAGAAGGGGGAGGAGACAAGCGGCAGGTTGTTGGTGAGGGGAAGCGAACTCACAACTCCCCACACCGTCATGGCACATAACAGACTGAGCTTCAGCAGTAGCAGAAGAATAAGAAAACAAACACCTGACCATCAGCTAATCGGCCAGTCTTTGCAGCAAACAGCCACCTGTTTAAGTCACGCGCTGATGCGTGGGTTTCTGGGAACCCACAAGCAGCCTCCTCCGCCCGCTACGCCACCGCCCTGATGAGTGGGTCGCCGCCGCCGACCGCCTTCACAACAGCTTCGGATTGAACAAAAAACACGGACTTCTGCGTCCGACTGGTCGCCTTGCGAATTCCAAAGGTTACCGTTCTAACATATTATTAAGGATAATAGCCGAGGTTGGGTGACGGTGATTGGCGACCGGCTGTGCGTCTTGCCAACACATATGGGGAAGAAGAAAAAGTAACGAGCCTGTTTTGGGAAATGTAAGGAGTGGAAGCACTTGTATTTGTATTGAACAAATACATGAAAAAAAATACTAGTCCAGTACTTGAGTATTTGTACTTTGTTACTTGCCATCTTTGGGCATCGTGAGGGGAAGCAAACTCTCGACACTCCGCATATAGAAATCAGTCACAAGCCTTGCAAATAGTGTTGGCAGATCCATCGCATATTCTATCGTCCGAATATGAGCTCCTACCTTCTGGGAGATGATATAGAACATGGCGCTGCAAGAGCAATAGGCGCAGGCTCTCCTTTGTCCATCGGGCTCTCAAATCATGACAAAATGCTCACCGTCAATTAGGGGGAAATTGTTATAATATTTCTTTATAGTTTCAAAACATTTTATTATCGTGTGTGTGCGATTTTATTGTTTTTGACAACACTGATGTGATGCGATAGAGTGTACATTGTCCAAAACAAATGTCCTACGGGACATTAAGGTCAATTCAACGTAATTGAAAGAACCTGTTCTAGTTCTGTCCCGGTTCTTTGTCTTAGAAGCTGAGAGATGAGTAGAAGAATGAGACACTGTCCAGTGAAGGTTTTGTACGTGTATAATTATTGTTAAGAAATAGTTACGTAGCCAATACAAATCCTATCTAAGATTGGGAGTTGGTCTGAGCGAGGTGGCTGCATCTTCTGAAGAAGTCCGATGTTTCCTCGCTATTTATGGGGAAGGAGAGAGAGAGGTGTTTGTTGACAAACAAACATTTAGAAGATGCCTAGAGTCCAGTTATCCTAACTGTCCACAAACATCTCAGATGCCCAAGGCCCAAACTGCCTGTCTGTCCACAAACATCCTCTTCATCCATGTTGACAGTAACTTCTAAAGACATCTGTAGATACAGGTGAGATGTCCAGGGGCAGTGACAGGTCAACCGACAGGTTATCCTAGAACACCCTCGCTGTCAACCTCTCTGCCCCAACACATCAAGATCAAGAAATCTAACAGTAATCAAATCACAATAAAGTTATTACAAGTGGATTAATTTGATTAAAGAGTATTACCCTAACAGCTCTGCACAACACTGTAGCATTGACTGTTCCTCTTTCCATAGGAGACAATTCTACACAAACATTAGGTTCTCCTCCTCATTTGCCACTCAATCCTTCAGTGCTGACAGTTTCTGGGTCACACAAACTTTAAGTTTGCTTCCAGTAAACTTTAGAATGAACCACATAACAACCTGGCCACGCTGCCGAGAGATATGTGCATGAAATAAAAGACTGTATTATTGAGGAATGTATCGCTTGCATACTAATTCTAAACATCTGTAACCCCAAACATCAGACGTTATATACGTATAATGCATGTATGAATAATCTCTACAATATAAACCACTAATTATCAAATTATTATTTAATCTTGAGCAGGGCTCCGAACCGGTTCAAGGAACGAAAAACGAAAACGAGCGAATTTTATGGAATTTTACAAGGAACGGAAACGGAAACTTAAAAAGATTTCTTTAAATGTTCCAGAACAGAAACTGAACATTCTGAAATCCACAAAACCGATTAAAAACGTTTTTTTTTTTCTTTCTCTATATATTTTAGCATATCCTATGTGTGGGAGACTATTTCCGTCCACTTTCACTGTCAGTCATCAAGCCCCATGCATCTGGGGCTCCATCTTGTGGACAGACGAGGAAGTGAATATAATGGTGTTGATACGGTTGCTTCATTCCATTTGGATTTTGGCCTTTAGCTCCCAGTCTGGGCAGAGTCAGGAACAGCCATGGCAACTTTGTGCTGTCGACCAGACAGATGCTTCGATATTGAATGGAAAGATCAGCGACTTCAGGGACCTCTAGGCTGTGTTAGGTTTTATCTGTAGTGTAATATTTCTTGGTAGTAGTGAGCTACGACACTTCTGGTCATGGCGGCGCTGTGATCGGAACGTGTGCATATCGGTTCCTGTCTTGATTTCGCTCTCTTTGCCATGTTTTGCCGCATGCCCATATTTTGGGTGCTTTCCCCTTTCTTTGTAACCCGAGTGAGCACCAGGTCATCGTCTTCCAAGCAAAACGGCAGAAACATGCTTTCAAACTGGGCCGCAAGCTGTTCCGACAAACTTAAATACAATTATGTCTGCTCTGGAAGAGGCTGCCGTCTACGTCAAGTTGGCTTGCGATGCTAATACGGCCGGTTTTAGCGGTGTCAAGGTGACTCACGACCCTGGGTTCCAATGCTTTCCCAACAGAGAATTGTCTACATGTACCGTCTTTGTTCGATTCGACCAGACAACACCAAACCCCGACTATCATCGACCAGACAACACCAAACCACCGACTATCAACGACCAGACAACACCAAACCACCGACTATCAACGACCAGACAACACCAAACCACCGACTATCATCGACCAGACAACACCAAACCACCGACTATCAACGACCAGACAACACCAAACCACCGACTATCAACGACCAGACAACACCAAACCACCGACTATCAACGACCAGACAACACCAAACCACCGACTATCAACGACCAGACAACACCAAACCACCGACTATCAACGACCAGACAACACCAAACCACCGACTATCAACGACCAGACAACACCAAACCACCGACTATCAACGACCAGACAACACCAAACCACCGACTATCTATCGTTGGCTGTACCCAACGGCCGCTCTACCGACTGGGCTGCAGCCACCCCTGAAAACTGTGGCTATGTTCGAAATCGCTCCCTACGCCC
>OMKY01209242.1:0-14609 GCA_900302395.1 Bregmaceros cantori | reverse complement strand
CTTGTAGTGAACATGGATACGAACACAGCTGACAGCTGCCCCCTGACCGGGCCAGCTGCAGGCAATTAAGCCTTGACCTCTTGACCGGCCAGCTGCATACAATTATGCCTTGACCTCTTGACCTGGGCAACCTGAGACAGCCCAGGAGGGGGGTGTGTCCTAGGTCATGGGGGGGGGGAGCTGGGACAGTATAAACAGTGTGTGCTCAGATACTTGTGTCTTCTTGTCTCTGCCATTAAAGCGATGCGACACTCAACCGCTGCCTCTTCTGTGTTTAATTTTATAGTGCCGCACAGGGCACTAAAGTGTATTATTAAAAAGGTTTTATCTTGAACGTAAAATGGCATTGAATCGAATGCAATCCAAACGCTGAGCAGTTAATATGGCCGAAGGGTCTGAAATTCCTGGGGTGTATCCAAGGCCTCAAGTCAAAAGGAGGGCTGCAACTAACGATTATTTTGATAATTGATTGATTGCCCATTTTTACTGACGATTAATCAGCTAATTTTTCAATTGAAATCGGATCGATTATTAGCATGAATTATTATTAAAAGTTTACAATAATAATATTGCAAACCTTTTTCTGTTTCGCTATCTCCACTCATTGCCAGCATCTCCATTTGTTAGTATTTGTATGAAAGAGCCTACTCTTCTGCGCTAAATTCGAACATATTAGGTTTTTGTGTGTTGTCTTCATTGTATTAGTGCCATGGCAGTGGGAATGGCGACTGGCATTGGGAACAACATATATTCAACACGTTTGAGCGGAAGTTGGGCAAAACAAGGAAACGATTAATCGCTGCCGATTAATCGTTAAATTAAATTAGTTGGCGATTATTTCAATAATCGATTATCATCGGTTGCAGCTCTAGTCAAAAGTAGTGGTCAAATCTAGTCAATTTAAATTTCGACTCATTCCAAGTCATTCAATTCTCTCTCTCACACAATTTGTGCCGGTATATATATATATTCAAATATTAACAAATTATACTATAACTAATCACTTGCATAATAAAACTGAGCATCCCTTCTGTCTGGGAGAAATAGTTTTGTTTCATTATTTTTTAAAAATGTCATCATTAGCAGCTAAAAACGTAATGTTATTATTAACACTTTTCGTATCATTATTATTCTTATTATATTGCTGAAAATGTATTTCCAGTAAAATGTCTCAAGTTAATCAAGATCAATTCATGTCTAAGTCTCAAGACTTAGACTTTCCATTACTTGGACTCAAGACCAAGTATATATCAGAATCAGGGCTTTGAACCAGTACTTTTTGTATTTTCTGGGGAACAGAAACGAAACGGGAAACGTTATCATTTTTTATGTTCAGGAACAGGAACACTTATTTAAAAATAATGGTAACCGGTTAATACCAGTTTTATACCGATTCTCAAAGGAGTCCACTTTGGAATAACTTCAAAAATAAGAGTATTTATAAAATCTATGATGCAGCAGTGAAGTATGAAGTGTCGTGGGACGTTCTGCAGCAGGTAGTTGTGGGTTCGCCCCCACGCGCAACAAGTCGTCGGCTGTAGGCTGTACCAGCGGGCAGCAACTCAATGTAGCGACTCATTGAGGTTTGTTAATAACATTAAACAGCTGACAAGATCGAATTTAACTATTCCGGGAACAATATTTTTTTGTTCTAACCAGGGCTTTGAACCAATATTTCTTCCGAAGCGTTTCGTTCCGAACAGAAACAGAATTATAACGTTTCCGGTTATGTGTTCCACCAATAAATTGACGTTCCTGAACCGGTTAGAACAAAAAAATATTGTTCCCGGAACGGTTAATTTCGTTCCCCACAGCGACTCGCTATAGAAACCCGCTGGTAGCGCTCTACAGCCGAGGTCTCGTTGCGTGTCGGGGCGAACCCACAACAACACGCTGCAGAGAGTCCCACAACGATTCCTACTTCACTGCTGCATCGTAGATTTTATAAATACTCTTGTTTTATTTCTGAAGTTATCCCCAAGTGCACTCCTTTGAGGAACGAAATAAAACCGTTATTAACCGGTTACCATTATTTTAAAATAAGTCTTCCTGCTCCAGAACATAAAAAATAATAACGTTCCCGGTTTTCGTTTTCGTTCCTTGAACCGGTTCAAAGCCCTGGTTCTAACCGGTTCGGGAACGTCAATTTGTTGGTGGAACCGGATAAGCGGAAACGTTATCATTCAGTTTCTGTATTGGTTCAAAGCCCTGGTCAATATACAGGTTACCGTGGTCAGGTTCGATCCTCACCGGGCGGTGGATCCTCGTTGAGGGCAGCCGTGTCCACAGTGGACGGGGGCGATCCCAGTGGGTCGTCATGGGGACTGGGGGCGGAGTCAGCGAGCTCGGGAAGAAGATCTGCCTCTGTCTGGTTCTGAGTGGGAGCAGTCTGAGAATAAAAAAACATTCAGCTGAGTAACTTAAGCCATTAAATAACAATTACAAAGAAAATCCTTGACTTCAACAGTCTTGCCTTAATTGTGCCAACCCTTTTCGAATATCCCTATATATTTATTGTAGGGCTGCAACTAACGATTATTTTAATAGTCAATTAGTTACCGATTATTGAAACAATTAAATCGACTAATCGGTTAAATAGTTTTTCCTTTAAAAATACCCCAAATTCTTACAGCGAGCAACAATAGCGAGAAATGTATCTTTTCAACTTGAGATCTAGTCAAATTTGACGTTTTAACAACAAATGTACAAAGATTTAGTTACTTCCTCTGATAAAAACGTATCAAATGTAATTCACACCATAATATTTTCATACTTTTCTTCATATTTGTGTATTTTTTAATCAATTATGTCCATTTCATATTTCATATTTTCAGAAATTATGAATTAATGTACAATTTGTGTGCATAAATGGGAGTAGCATCAGCAAAAATCTGCCGTCAATAACGACAATTAAATTATTTGTCAATTATCGATTATTAGATTAGTTGTCGATTAATTTCATAATCGATTAGTCATCGATTAATCGACTAATCGTTGCAGCCCTAGTCTATTGGTACTGCTTCTCTTAAAAAGACATCTCAAATGCCACCTTGCTAGAGAGAGCCAACCAAAGCGCCATCAGCGAAGATGCAAAGAAGAGAAAGTACCAGTCAGACACACCGTGTGAAAAGCTATAAATGTCCAATTACAAATTTACAACACAACCAGCAAAACCACAGTGACTCGTCGTGTTGCACTAAATCAGTTAGAAATTAGAAAACATGAAACTCTTGTGCTGCCCAGTAGCTCAGTTGATTAGGCAGAGCGCTGGAAAGCACGCATATGCCTTAATGCCGCGGTGAGTCGGTGGTTCGAATCTCGCCTCCGACGTATTTCCTGCATGTCTGCCCCCCCCCCATCTTCACCTGCTTCCGCCAACCCTAAAAAAAAACACCCTGAATACTACATGTACCCATCAATATCTGTTACTCCGCAACCCTGTCTATGGGCTACCTATCTGCGAAATCAATCAATTTAGCTGATGTAACCATTTGCCACGTGGAGTACAGTGTTGGGAAGAGTAGTCCCTTACAGTTAGAAATTACTCCTGAAATATTATTATTATTATTACCTGCACTAAGCAGGTTATGTTTTCGGTCGTTTTGGTTTGACTGTCAGCAGGATAACAGAAAAGGTGGATGGTGGATGGATGAGAATGTGTACCATTGATGGAAATGACAAATGGAACAAGTGATTACATGTTTGTGCTTTGCTGTAGCCTTCAAGTAACATAAAAGCGACAACTGTTATGATCTTACAAATTGCGATCACCTCCAGCAACACGCAGCAGTTGCCTCCACTCTACGGTGTGGTGCTGATGCTGGTGCAGCTCAGATAGTGTGGCGGTTAGCCCTACGGTTTGCCAAGGTGGAGACATGGGTTCGCGTCCCACCTCTGGCAGGTCACGAAAATATTTATTTTCATGACTACAATCCTGCGTACCACGCAGCGTACCACTGGTGACAAGTGATTACATTTTGGTGCATTTCTGTAGCCTACAAGTAACATAATAGCGTCTAGATGTTTTGGCATCAGTGACCCCATGGCCTTGGCGCAGGTTTGCGCTCTCTGAGTGCTTCTAGTCTCTAATGTAATCCCATTACCACATTTTTTAAGTAATGCAGTTACTTTTAAATCAACCTCAACTATTAAACACAATTTATTTCATTTTAATTCTCTATTTAAACTTCGCTATAAAAATTCACTATGAATATGGGTAGTGTGTCTGAAATGTGCTCTCTTGTAATGCTACTGGAATATAGATTACATTTTTTTTTTGCGGTTGTGAGGGACTACAGTTACTATTTCTTGTAATCCGAGTGCATGTAGTCCGTTACTTCCCAACCATATCTATCGTATCGATATGTCGGCTGGACTATCTATGTAACGTCCCTTAAACAGCGTGCACTGCTGCAGCAGGCATGTATGATGATGCGCCGGCTGATACAGGAGGGTGGGGGGTTGGCCCCTGCTCCCTCCCTCCTCGGCGCCCTCCCCAAGCTTCGCCCACTTGAGTTGGGACACCTCACCTGGAACAGGAAGTTGCTCCAGGACGTGTCCATTGTGGCAGGTGTCTCTCCGTACGGGTCAGACAGGTCGGACAGCGGGGGAACATGGACCCTGGCTCTGCACCACGGCCCGGACGGTGGCGCTAATAATGGCGATTACCTATGCTGTGCACATTTAGATATTTCTTTGAATTCTGACGAACGTATGGCAGCTGATACGGAATCTAATGCATGTCTATGTTTCCATATTGACAAAATAACGCAGACAACGATTAAATTCTTTAAATTAACAAAATGCAGTTCGTCGCAGCGGTTCTGAAAAAGGCCGCGTTGGACGGACCCGAAGCCTCGGCCTCGCGTAAACCTCGCTGGCCGAAACCACAGGCCTTCTCACCGGCCGCGACCCGTGACTCCGCCTCGGTGCGGTTCCAGACGGAGGGGTGACATCTTTGGGTTTTCTCCCCCCACCTCTCTATCTCTCCCTCCCACCCTCTGTGTCTCTTTTTTTTCCTCCCCTCTCTCTCCCCCCCTCTCTTCGCGCTCCTCTCTCCCAGCGTCTCTCTCTCCCCCGCCGGCTCCCTAACCCTCAGTTAAAGGGAAAGTCCTCGGTGCGTCCTTGCGGCCGACAGATAATCATCGCATCACCGCCATCGCTGACGTCTGCTCACAGCATCATCCACCCCCTCCCGCGGTGGCTTGTCAACCCTCCCCCGCGGCCACAGATCTGCGGGTGGTCCATCGGGGAGTAACGGGCGATGTAACGGTGGCTCCCGGCGGCCGTGGGTCCGTGACGCGGCTTCTCGCGTCTTAAAGGGTACGCCAACAGCTGGATGCGGTGACGTCACTGGCCTGCAGCAGGCCCGCTGCCAAAACCACGACACCGTGGTGGTGCAAAAATAATACGACATTTAATAATGCATTGTTCGATTCCCCTTAAGTAGATTGACCATGTAAAACATGGTGCATAACGAATCACAAAAATCAGGGCTGGATAGTAACAGGCTACATGCAAGGTGAGGTTAGGTTATTAAAAGTAATCCCTTACAGTTACAAGGTACTCATAGTAATTTGCAACGTAATCCCACTACCACATTTTAAAGCAAGGTAATCGATACATTTCATTAATTTTTTACAGTTAGATTTGCCTGGAATTGACATTACCTGCATTTTTATGATCATTGCTTTCTTGGGGAAATACATGAAATTGTGTCGTTTGACTTCTAAATTTGAAATTAGAAGACCACACATGCTTTCATAACTTAAAGTGTGGTAACGGGATTGCTTTACAATTTTTAACCAGTAACTTGTACATTTAAAGGATTACTTTTTTTAAAAAGTAATCCTCCAGGGGGGTGTCGTTGGCAGAGTGGTTATGGACACCACACCTAATGTTGCGCACCAAATTCATGTTGCGCTGGTTATGGCACTGTCTAGCATCTGCAGTGAAGCAAGTTCTCTTCCCCTCGTCAGCTTGTCTGAGATGTCTAACCCTGATTTATTCAACCCAGTTTCCGACTTATCCTGTCCAATGAAGATGAAAAACGGTGCTGCCAGAAAAGGATAGTGGGAATAACCTATCGTTACGGACAACTGGCTAAGCTAGTGTAGTGAATGCACATGCGGTGCATTCTGGGCCGCCACCGTTGGTGGTCCTCCACCTGCCTACACGCCTCCTTAAATAGAGTCCAAACGAACCTTGGCAATGGCTGAGTTCAGCTATTGCCGATGTAAGTTCCTCTATTCCCAGCTCCTCCACGAGGGGACAGCCTTTCGTTACACTATCATGAATGATAGTGGGCCAACAAGCCCAAAATACCATAAGGGATATTGTTGTAACCTATCATTATAAATACTATGTTAATATAACATAAAGCAGGGCTATTCAACTACTTTGCTCACAGGGCCTCAGTTTCAGAAGCCCAATGGGCTTCTGAAAATGCTTCCCCCCACTTCAGTAATCTCTGGCCTATTTGTACAACTAGTCACAACGCGAAACCACCATATTCTCATAACTTTTATTTAAAGTAGCATACGTTCCATTAAAAGGGCTTCAATTCTATGCAACAATGGTGCTTTCTCGTTTGTAACAAGCAACATCTGAAACAACACAAAAAATAGTGGTAAACAGCAGCTGCTCACTTAAACTACAACACATTTACAGTGCATCTGTTGAGGTAAAGAACAGAAACTCAGATAAAACATGTTTGACCAAAAAATACATATATGTATTTTTTTAGGATTGCTCAGTGGGCCAGAAAAATTACTTACTTTCCATGAGTAATTTGTAATTTTCTGAGTAGTTTTTGAAATGTGTAATTTTCACTTTTACTCAAGTACATTTTTACCCAAGTACTTTTAACTCATTACATTTGAGTCTCCTCACGTTACTGATTACAAAACACATTGGTGGATGGTGAAAATGTTTAATTTGGGTGGAAAGTTAAACTCCTGTGCAGCCAGACGAGCCAGAACCAATGCATCGTCCATGCATCGCACATCACACAAAGCTGTAATTCGAATATTGATAGAAAATATAAGAAAAAAACAACTTGTGCTGATTTATGACTCCTGCTTATTTTACATTAAATAATTGAAAGTAACTTTTACTCATTTTACTCATTACACTTTAAATGAAGTAGTTTTGTACTTTTACTCGAGTACATTTTGAGATGGGTAATTTTACTTTTAGTCAGAGTACAATTTAAGCAAAGTAAAGATACTTTTACTCAATTACAAATTTGCAGTACTCGTTCCACCTCTGCCGGTGTCATATGGGGAAAGGTTCATGAAAGACACAGGCCAAATATATCGGCATAGCAGTTTTCAAATATGCTTCAGTACATTGCGGCAGCAGACATGACAGTGGTCGGGACACGACACGCAAACAGACGAAGCAAGCGAGAGTCACACTCGTCATGGTTACCCGTTCTTTAATAATAATAATAATAATCAGTCACATGATCACACTTGAAGGCTTGTGCACCACTAAGCTAGAAGTCACACAATGGAAAACAATGGGAATATAATAAAAGGAACGCATGGCACACAGTCATTATTATACTCTACAGCACCCAATACAATCTGGAATAATACATTTGGAATATAAATATACCTCGTATATCTAGCAAAGCAAACAACTTAATTTCTATATGGACCGGGGCTGTCACCATTTCTTTCATGGTTATTTCGACCAGTTTCAAACAAAGGCTTGTTTTCTGTTGAGTGAGCGCATTGTCCGATCATCACGCTAGAAAGCAACAGATGTCAACTCGATAATCCGATTAACCGACCACAAATGTTTTTATCAATTCATTTAACATTTAAATCAAGCATTTTTTACTATAATATATCTGCCACACATGCGCACGCTGTACCAACGAAGAAGAATGTCTCCCTTCTGGTCCACAGAAGGTCCATAATATCCTAATACCGCCATGAGCGACATGGAATGAAAACCCATAATAGGAGAACATCATTCAGGTCTCATCGATCATCTCAAGTCTGACCCGAGTAACAAAATGTGCACCGTGCAACAAGCATGTGAGCAGAACTTCATGCGCATTATGGAATGAGAACCCATACTTAGAACATTATAACCACTTTACATTTTCCAAGTTGATATTGTTGAGAACATTTGCTGCTCATGCAGCAGTCCTGCCTTGCTTGGCACCATATTATCTAGAAGTGCCAAGAAAGTCCCAAAAAGGCGATGATTAAATGGATGAAACTGATAAAATGAATGAATAATCAAATAATACCTTAACAGATTTTTGACATCCCTAGATGTGATTAACCTCTTCGTTATTTGTTATGATTCTTTTTTTAGGCAAGTTATTTTTTGGCCGCAAGCGCCCTTTTTTAATTCTTTTTTGAGAGACATAGTGACAGGATTAAATCGGAAACTGGGTGAAGAGTCGGAGTAAGACATTGCAGAAAAGCCGGAGACGGTGTGCTAATTGACGGCGCTGCCCGGCCTGGGGGACGCGCTCTCTAACCACTCTGCCACCGCATCTCTCCGTTATTTGACCTGTTCACTCAAACGCGTGGAATATATGCCGCTCCCAATGCCACTCCAAATTCCTATCCTAATACTGAACACAGTTAAGCTCCACAGCAACCCAAGAAGATGCAGTAAAGATAAGAAGTAAGCTTGACCAAAAAAATCAAAATCCAACCTAGAATGGAAGAGCAGGTTCTTCCATGCCAGTACTAAAATGGACATGTTGACACGTGCACAATTTGCAATGAACGGAGATAGCAAGACATCAAACAGTTTGCAATATTAATAATGATTTGGGGTGATACTTTTAAAAACAAAAACAAAGATTAATTGATTAATCGTCCATAAAAATGGCGGATTAATCAATCGAAATAATCGTTCTAATCTACAGTGATTCATTTTAGAGGTGCACCGATCCGATCCTCAGATCGGTGATCGGAGGCCGATTTTTTCCCAAGGATCGGGACTTGTGATTTTGTCCCGATCAGGATTGCTAAATAAGTCGGGGAGCCAAATGACTGTTCATTTACTTGGACTATTATTGAAATTGACCATTGTGCCAAATAGTTTGGGTACTAAGAAATTTTGCAGGATCAGAACTCTGTATCGGGACTCAGTATCGGGGATCGGGACTCAGTATCGGGACTCAGTGCCGGAGATCGGGATCGGCCGATTGTTAAAATCAAAGGATCGGGATCGGATCGGGAGCAAAACAACGTGACTGGTGCACCCCTAATTCATTTGTTAATAGTGGAACCGTCATCTGCAGTAAAAAGAGTGCAAAGGATTGATGACCGTCTCCCTTTCAACTGACCAGTCAGGCACCAGCACAAAAGCAAAAAGTAGTCAACACGCACAATGTTTTAGAGCTGCAACTGATTAATCGATTAATCGATGATAATCGATTATTAAATTAATCGGCAACTAATTTGATAATCGATTAATCGACAACGATTAACCGTTTCCTTGTTTGGTCACTCCTCTGCTTATTGTGTTGAATATGTTGTTCAACGTTTGCAATATCAACAATGTTTCAGGTTAATAATCACTACAATTTTGTGTGTACACTGCGAACCACACAAATGGAACATATGTGGCACGCAGAATTGTGGGTTCGCTCCCCCTCCGCGACAACTTTGCCGCGTGTCTCCTCCTCCTTGTTCACCCTTTTTCCAGCCAATCCTGAATAAAGCTCCGAATGGGGCGCAAAAAAGGCATTTGTTCTGAAAATATGAATGTTCCGATTTCAAAGAAAATATGAACAGATTAATCGATTAATCGTCAGAAAAGATGGCTGATTAATCGATTATCAAAATAATCGTTAGTTGCAGCTCTACAATGTTTTACAGAGCATACTGAAAGCTGTGTCCAATAACGCGATGTTATGAAACAACTAAACAACGTTAAAGGAAAGCTGAAACGTCCATGTTGAACATAGTTCATTGATGAGCAAACGTTTGTTTGACGGTCGAGTGTGAAAAGTGACAGCCCCCCCCTGTCTGGACCCTTCATTAACCATTAAACTACACACAGCTGCACGTACATTAACACGTCCTTACACATAGCTGCATGTCCTTAACCATAACCATACCTTAACTCCTGCACCTAGCTGAACATTCATTGCCTTTACACATTACACATAAACAAAAATGTGTGTGCACATAGAATTTTGGTCTGCGGTATTTCGAAATAAAAAAAAACAGGGTCCGCGATGGCCGAGTAGTTATGGACACCGCACCTAACGCGACCCTATTGATGTTCGTGGCGCTGTGTCTACCGCAGCGTCCGCAGTGTCGAGAGTTCGACTACGCTCGTCGACTTGTCTGCAATGTCTACCCCCGATCTCTTCAACCCAGTTTCCGACTAATCCGATCCAATAAAGATGGAAAAACGGCGCTGACGCCAGCACCAATCAGGGCCTTTGCGCGACCGCGGGGGTCGTGACCAGAGTTCGGCAAACAATGAATTGTCGTTATGTTCAAATTGGTGCTTTTGAAAAGCGTTGGGCAATCTGGAGACATGATTTAGTCTAAAATTGGAGCAGATGCATGGAGCTGAGGTGTACAAAAATAATCTAGTCATCTACCCGTTGGAAACTAACTTTTATTAAGGCTTACCTCGCTAGATAGACGTCCACACTCTATTGACACATGATCAATAATGTCCTCTCATATTCTAACATCTTGCAAGTTGCAACTACACAAAACCACTGAGATTGTCACTGCGGGCAGGACTTATGCATCACTTCCACCCCGTGGTTTAAACTCGACAGGCCCACCAGACCCCAGACCAAAATGCAGAGCTATGAGCACACCCATTTTTCCCCCGCTTGGTAGGCTACTTACACATAGCTGCAAGTACTACGCACGGCAGAGAGCTTGCAAACCGTTTCATTTACTGTTGGCCAGGAGGTGGGGCTCACACCAGGGGAAAAACTGTGCAACAAAAATGAATGACAGGTCATTTGGAATGGCAGAATCACCCTTACTCAACCAGTCACTATCATCCCTCTCCGTCACACTGCCTTCCTCTCTCCCTTGATCTCTCTACCTCTCCCCCTCCCTCCCTCTACCTCTCCCCCTCCACACCTCTATGAGCTCTCTCTCGCGGTCTCTTCCCTGACACGGGCGGCTGCAGCTATAATCCTGTACAATTTGGAGTGTTGTTTTTTTTTAAAAATCATAATCACTTCACTCGCCGCTCAAGCAATCACTAATGTGATAAATTAAAGTGCAGCACATCATGAAAGCCATTCATTAAATCCTGAAACTGAATGCGGGAAACAACTTCCCAAAAGCTGTTGCCGAAACAAAAACAAACGTGACAATGCATTTCTGTGCGTAAACTAACTTTCGCATGTGGAGGCGCCCCTGCCCTATAATGCCCACTGAACGACTAGGTGCAACGCAGCATGGCGCGCCTCCCGCGATTCATTTGGGAATGTCAATTATGAAACGTTACAAGCGTCTTATGAGAGATCTGTGACGTGCCATCTGGGCACATAGTAACAGATACGAAAATAGCAAATGCAACCCAATGCATTTGTTTCGACAATGAAAGGCCTATAGCTAGCTAGCGTCTGACGGTTAGCTGTTTGACTGCAGCCAGGCAAAGCCCGATAGAACACTGCCTCCAAAGCCAACAGTAAACTGCCCAGTGTGTAGCCCCGCCCACTTCCTCCTTATTGGCTCTTGGCGGCGCAGCGCTCGGCAGCGTCCAAGGCGGCCATGTTCTGAGAGGCTGTAATGAGGTGGAGAACGCTGATGGCCGACTTGAGGAGGCAGATCACCCCACACACTGCTTCCAGAGCCAGCAGCCAGCCTAGACATAGGAACACAGACCCCCCATGTGGTGAACATCAGAGATGGGCAGTAACGCATTACATTTACTCCGTTACAATTTTTGTGTGTACTTTTTTTACTTTTGGAGTACATTTTTCACAAGTTACTTTTACTTGAGTAAATTTGAGACGAAAAAACTACCTTTTTTGAGATGTCAGCAATTCGCTACTCATTGCATTAACTTGGCCTTTAGCGACACCTGTTGGGAACTGTTGGCACATATGTTGACGTCGTATCACTCTCTCTCTCTTTGGCTCTCTCTCTCTCTCTCTTTCTCTTTGGCTCTCTCTCTCTCTCTCTCTCTCTTTGGCTCTCTCTCTCTCTTTGGCTCTCTCTCTCTCTCTCTTTGGCTTTCTCTCTCTCTCTCCCTCTCAGGCTCGCGCTCTCTCTCTCCCTCTCTATTTCTCTCGCTCTCTCTCTTAGGAGAAATTGTCCTAATGTTTTTTTTTACTGAAAGTTACTCAGTACTATCGCTACTTAAGTAACTCTTTTGTGGAGTACTTTTTTACTTTCACTTGAGTAACTATTTGGATGACTACTTTTTACTTTTACTTGAGTAAAAGTAATGCCCATATCTGGTGAACATGTATGTGTAACAGATGTGGAGCTCCCGGTGCATGATGGGGGGGTGCAAGCTCCCATCGGTTCTTTTCAGCGCAAGCATCCTTTTCTATTTTTATTGACAGGGTTGGCGTCAAATGGGGATGGGAGAGCAAACAGGTAGCACATGTCGGCGTGTGGAAGCGAATTCACGACGCTGTGTGCGCGGTGAACTGAAGCGGTTGTGGGGCTATTCATTTAGCTATTTAAACTAATTCGATCAGCGGTGCGAGTTCAAGTTCAGCGGGCAATTCTGGCTAAATCAGAGATTAAGAGGGTTTCCGGTGCCATCCTGGTTTCATTGGGTCGTGTGACCAGATCTGTAATTTAAAGTTGAAGAATATATCATGTTTTAAAAGGTTTTATGTGTTTATATAGGCATGGGGAGCCATAGTAGACCATTTAACACTGTATTCTGGCCGTTTTGTGATTGTTTTACAATATTTGCCTCAAGTGGGCATTTTGAGGTCCTCCCAGAACTCTCTTCGTTTTGAAATTCCTCCCAGTGTGCCGTCACGCCGGTCTTCGCTGTACTAGATTTCAATTAATCACATTAAATCACGTGATTAATTGTACATTGCCGCCCCCCCAGTGGTATAATAGAGTCACTACATCTCTCTGTAAACAATCATGTCCGTATGAATGAATACACACTATACAATATGCGCACTCCTAAGTAAATAAAATGAGGGTTTCATATTTATTGTGTTATTTATTGTGTTTGTGTGTAAGTATCAAACGAGAAATCGCCCATTTGGTCAGTATGGCGAGGTCCTCCTAAATTATCCAATTTGACATGTACAAGAGTATGTGCGCTATACGCGATGAAATAGACTCAACCGTTTCACTGCACCCGAACTGACTCAGTCGGACCTCAGCGAGGGAGCCCGACGGCCAGCTCGCCGGTCTCGCTCAACACCCACGCCCGTGGGTTGAATTTTGTTGCCATTTCACATTTACGCAGACCAATGACCAAACCTTGTAGGATTTGGAGCGTACCTGCTGGTTCTGGGATGTGATAGAGGAGGTAGAGCAGGCAGAAGAACAGCTCATTGCCCATACACATGACGAAGAGGACAGGCTGCCAACACACACACACAATACAATGTTACTGAGAGCCATGGTAGACACCATACACAGGCTCAAGGTGCAGAACATCTTGGGCAATCGCTGTCATCCACTGCATGACATAATGGCTGTGTCCGAAATCGCCCCCTAACCCCCATGTAGTGCACTATAAGGGGCGCACGCCATTTTGTAGGGGTGTCCGTGAATTCTCCATGTACCCTAGATAGTGCACTGAAAGTATCCCACAATGCACCGCGAAATGTAGTGAGCATCGGATGTACCCTAGACGGAGCAATATAACCCATAATGCATTGCGAGATGTTTTAAAAATGACCTAAACTTTAATAAAAATGGCGCGGTGGGAGTATATAGCGACCGACTGCGGCAAATCGTTATAAATGTAAGTACTTCTGACTTTTTGTGATGATTGTAGAATTTTATAATTATTTCTTTATAATTATATTTTATAATAACTTTGACGGTGCCAAATCTAGTGTCCGAAATCTCGGCCGTTGCTGTTGAGTGCACTATAAGTGAGTGCACTATATGGGGGATAGGGAGTAGGGGATAGGGAGCGATTTCGGACACAGCCAGTGTTTGATCAAAAATTGGTCACAGTAGTTGGCTGCCATCAATATGAAAGAGGAACACTTTGAAACAAGGGGTCTCGAACTCAAATGAGCTGGAGGCCGCTGGATGCAGTTGAATGCAAGTGAAGAACCAGAACGGTTCTTTTGACGATGGCTTGAGGCTAAAATGTGTACATTTTTAGTAAGCAAGAGACCATAGGAAACCAGAAGATCATTGTCCCACACATGAACATAAAACAGTGGGGTTGCTACAATAGGAAACAAAAAAAGAAAAAGTTGCGAAACTCACAAGTCACACCCTTATTAAACTTGTATCATATCAAGGAGGGGTCACAAAATATGGTCCCGTGGGCCGCATTTGGCCCCCACGCTGCATGTTTTGGACCCCTGCCTTAAAAGGTTCTTTAAGCCTGGAGTAATTAGACTGTGCAATGATGGCATGTACAGAAATGTTTTTTCTCAGTTCTTCATTCAGCATGAGGCTGTAGGTTTGTCAGGTTAA